>JAODAL010039268.1:0-38183 GCA_025379985.1 Phyllomedusa bahiana
CCCCTTTTCCCCTCACTGAAAGAGCAAGTGTTTGCCTTTCCTGTCTGTGTGAGGTGCTTTTGTTTCCCTCTTTACTTTTCTTTGTATTTTGATGAGTGGGTTACATATTTAGAGAGTGATAAAAGATGCATGACAGAACATAGAGAAATTCAGTTTGGCCTGTGTTCAGTGTACATGCTGTACTTTAACATGTGAGTAAATCCTTACTTAATAGTTGACTTTTGGACCTTTTTTAGATGTTCAACCTTTTCAGCAAAATACCAGTCAAGACTTGGCACATGTCTGTTCTGCAAGGTCACATCTGCACATTTTTCACAGGGAGGCTGAAGGCGTGATGTAAGCACAAGCACGTCAACGCTAATGCATCTCTGTGGCTCTTGCTCTAATGTTACTGTGTGGAAGTCATCGTGTGAATGTCAAAAAGCGGTAGAAGAGTGTGTGTGACTGCTTCCAGAAGTGGCAACTTTTGGTGGAAAAAACTGTGGCCTCACCCACCCATAGACCAAAGATGCCATATCATGAGGAGCTGACTTTCAACCTTCCTCAGAGTGGACTCCGCCAGTAAGTTTTTACAACATTATTACAACATTACTATTCAATTTTTTATTCGGCCCATGGGTCTTCTAGCAATGTGCTAATACCCATGGCGCCGCTCCCCGCAGCAGAAGAATGCCAGCAGATGGAGAGGGAAACCACCCCATTCATGGTCGTCTCAACCACAGAGAAAGCAGATGGGGAAGATGACCTGTCAGGACCTTCGTGGGGAGACTCTCTCTACTCCAGTTCCTCTATAGTATCGCCCTCTGCAGCTGTGCCCTCTACAACTGTCCCTTCTATAGCACCAACATCTGGCATTGCTGCTGTTGCCATCCAAGAGGCCACCCCAAGACCATGTGCCTGCGCCCCAACACAATGATCTTCCACCCGACAGGTCATTGACAGAAATAATGATCCCGAGTGCGGTGGCTGCTGCACTCGTATGTGCTTCCTGTGGACAGCACCCATGCAGTTAGGAAGATCGGCAATAGCTTTAAACCTTTCGCCGATCTGTAACCAAAGCTCCAGAGAGGGGCTATGCATCACAATTAGTTGTAAGAGCTGTCAGATCATTTTGCAAGTATCATACACATTCTTGGCAATGGAGTGTTTTCCAACCCGGAACTGGAGGTGTAGAGAACTATAGCTCTCTCTACTTGCCAGAAACCTAAAAAACAAATAAAATAAAATTAGCATTATTTAAAGCATTTTAATTTGAAGAAATCTTGAAAATGTTTAATTTTCTTAACACTTCACAAGTACTTCACAAATACTTACTACTAAAATATCAATAAAATACATATAAGTATGTGGCTGTAATGTTTAAAAATGAAAAACAGTTCAATGGGTATGAATACTTTCATAACCCACTGTAACTTTGGCACCGAACCCATTTGCTATTGATTTCTAAAGATAGCCTCAGTCCACTGACTTTACCCTTTTGCTGCCACTGCAGCTATCCCCTTTACACTTTTGTGGCTCACTAAGGAATCCCATGATACTTGTAGGAAGATATGCATCTGGGCAAGGGCATAAATAAAATGCACTGTTTTGCTTATATGTTTTTTACAGGGTAAGATTAAAGGCATTTTCTCAGTACGGTGTTTCACTGGCTCACAGGCAGTTTTCTACTCACTCTTTCTCCTCAAGCTGTGAGTCTATAGCAGTGATTAGCATATATTAAATCTGACAGAGCAGGAGATTTTTATTCATAACACGATTACAGATAAAGTCATGCATAGTTGCCCCCTGTAGCCAGGTAGTATGCACCCTGTAGCCAGGTAGTTACCCCTGTAGCTAGGTAATATGTCCCCTGTAGCCAGGTAATATGTCCCCTATAGCCAGGTTATATGCCCCATGTAGACAGGTAGTAGCCCACTGTAGACAGGTAATATACCTCCTGTAGCCAGATAGTTGCCCCCTGTAACCAGGCAGTTTCCTTTGTAGCCAGGTAAGTTGCCCCCTGTAGCCAGGTAGTTGCCCCCTGTAGTCAGGTAATATGCCTCCTGTAGCCTGATAGTTGCCCCCTGTAACCAGGTAGTTTCCCTTGTAGCCAGATAAGTTGCCCCCTGTAGCCAGGTAGTAGCCTCCTGTAGCCTGGTAGTAGTCCCCTGTAGCCAGATAGCTTCCCCCTGTAGCCAGGTAGTGTTTATCCCCCTGTAGCTAGGTAGTGTTTATCCCCCTGTAGCTAGGTAATATGTCCCCTGTAGCCAGGTAATATGTCCCCTATAACCCCCTGTAGTCAGGTAATATGCCTCCTGTAGCCTGATAGTTGCCCCCTGTAACCAGGTAGTTTCCCTTGTAGCCAGATAAGTTGCCCCCTGTAGCCAGGTAGTAGCCTCCTGTAGCCTGGTAGTAGTCCCCTGTAGCCAGATAGCTTCCCCCTGTAGCCAGGTAGTGTTTATCCCCCTGTAGCTAGGTAAAATGTCCCCTGTAGCCAGGTAATATGTCCCCTATAGCCAGGTTATATGCCCCCTGTAGACAGGTAGTAGCCCACTGTAGACAGGTAATATATAGCCTCCTACATTCTTGAGCCAGATAGTTGCCCCCTGTAACCAGGTAATATGCCTACTGTAGCCAGATAGTTGCCCCCTGTAACTAGGTAGTTTCCCTTGTAGCCAGGTAAGTTGCCCCCATAGCCAGGTAGATGCCTCCTGTGGCCAGGTAGTAGTCACCTGTAGCCAGGTAGTAGCCCCCCTGTGGCCAGGTAGTAGACCCCTGTAGCCAGATAGCTGCCCTCTGTAGCCAGGTAATTGCCCTCTGTGGCCAGGTAATATACCCACTGTAGCTAGATAGCTGCCTGCTGTAGCCAGGTAGTAATTATCCCCCTGTAGCCAGGTAGTTGCCCTCTAAAGCCAAGTAATATGCCCGCTGTAGCCAGATAATATGCCCCCCTGTAGCCAGGTAGTTGTCCCCTGTAGCCAGGTAGTGACCCCCTGTAGCCAGTAGTAGCCCCCTGTAGCCAGTTAGTTGCCCCCTGTAGCCAGTAGTTTCCCTTGTAGCCAGGTAAGTTGCCCCCTGTAACCAGGTAAATTTCCACCTGTAGCAAGGTAGTTGCCCCCTGTAGACAGGTAGTAGTAGGTCAAGTATCCAAGGCCTTTGGCTGTGAAACAACTTCCTCCACCGAACTTAACAGTTCCATCAATTTCCAGATAAATCAGCCCTCTTTTCATCAGAGTCTGGTCTATTGATTTTCATCTCATCGCTCCAAATAACCTATTTCCAATTTTCCACTTTTTGTACTTTTTTGCAAACTCGAGCCAACACTTCTTATGATGATATTGAAGTTGAGGCTTCTTCACCTTTTTTTGGACCATCATTCCAGCCATGTGTAATGCACGGTGCTTGCATGAACGTCTGTGATTTCACTCTTGCAAAGCATACAGGCCTCCTCCACTGCCATGTCTGTCGCATTATAACTAATAGATTTTGTGATGTTGACTCTGAATGAATGGACGGACTTCATTTCATATTCTTCAAAGGTCGTGGTCTAACATGATGCAGTTTAGCAATTTTCCTGGCCGAGAAACCGCTATTGACGATTTGAATGCTGCTGCTTCTCTTTTATTGGGAAATCTTCTTCATAGAAGCTCCTTATTTCGAGCCTGTGACCTTTTACTTGGGAATCACAACTGAGCATATGCTTAATAGTTGCAGATCAATAGGTATGAGATAGCCATGATGATTGTCTATAAAATGATGGGAGTCTCGCGTTCAAAACTGTAATGGATGGTGAGATACGGAGCCTGAAAGTCACAAGTTCAAAACATTGTTACCCTTTTACTTGTCAATGTAAAATGTATTTCTTGGATACAACTTAGAACAAGTCTCTTGCTGCTTACCCCGAGTTGAACAAATGCTTGCACTGTAGTATATACGCGCTCCTCCACCTTTTCTTTTTCAGGTTCACTGAGTATTTCTTTGGGATTTCCTCCACGCACGGGAGGGCTGCCAGTCACAACAAACTGTCCCTTATTGTGGTATATGCTTTCTTTAACAACTTAGAACACAAAAATTTTTATAAATTGTAAATATACAAAACGCTGCAGTAAGTGGGAAAAACAGTTCTCAACTAAAATGTCCTGAATAATATTTGAGGAGTGAGTCTAAGAATTTGTTCTGAGAAATAGTATTGCCTCCATCAGATCCTCCTTCATAGATGACCTCAAATGTGATCCAATTACAGTATTCCAGGCTACAGAACAGCCTCTCTACACTAATTTGGGTTGGTGGCAAAGCAGGGACCACATCTCTAACAATTTCAGGGTATGAAAGAGTTGCCTCATGCACAGTCAGTTTTGATGAACGGTTGAACTCTTCTACTTCTTTGAGAGCAGGTAAAAAAATTTTCCTGAAATCTGGTCAATCTGTTTGCTATGGGAGCGAAATCTTTTCCCCTGCAGCAACACTTCGTCTGCTTCACTTTTCAAAATTAAACTCCTCATCTCATGAGGCTGAAGATCTGGTAGCAGTAGCACTAGCAAGACCCAATTCCTCTTGCTCTTGGCACTGCATTGAACTAACTGGACCAATTTATTATAGATTTTGGGAGTTGGTGCCGGTCCGGAGCTGCTGCAGACTTACCTGGTTTTCGATGGGGGAAGCCAACTATTTTGCATCAGTAACCAAAGATTACTGACACATGTAGATAGCATGGTTGCTATGTGACTGAGGATGGGTTGTCTTTCCCGGAATGGTCATATTTTTGGGTGGGTGGCCGTGCCCACATTCTAGTGCCAGGTCTACTGAGCCTATTAAAATATAGTCACTGCAAATGTCCAGGTGGTGTGGTTGGCTGCCTAGAACTGGGAGCGGCACTGGAGCTATAGAGAGGCTCTGGTTCCCAAAGGTTTGAGGAAAGCCATACGGAACAGTAAGGACATTGTTTTGAGGTGCTGTGTGGTAGGCACAGACTTCTGGTCAGAGAGGGACTCTGTTGTTGAGTTAGTGGCTAGACGGCCTAGGGTTTTTGTTTATGTGTTTGGTTTCTGTAACCTATGCTAATCAAGCTGGCTGAGGCCAGTTCAAAAGAAGTCTGGTGTCAGAGTGCCCTATCTGGAAGTGCCTTAATCGTTCTACCCAGGATGACGATAACCAGAGCTAAGCATGATCCCCAGGACGGACCAAGGTGAGTACACCCCTCACATTTTTGTAAATATTGTATTATATATTTTCATGGAACAATGACACGTTGATACAATGTAAAGTAGTCAGTGTATAACTTATATAACAGTGTAAATGTGGTGTGTCCTCATAATAACTCAACACACAGCCATCAATGTCTAAACTGCTGGCAACAAAAGTGACTACACCCCTAAGTGAAAATGGACAAATTATGCACAATTTGCCATTTTCCCTTCAAGGTGTTATAAGACTTGTTACAGGTACATAGTCTCAGGTGTGAATGGGGAGCAAATGGTGTTACATTTGATATTATCGTTCTCACACTGTTTCATACTGGTCACTGGAAGTCCAACATGGCACCTCATGGCAAAAAACTCTCTGAGGATCTGAAAAAAAGATTGTTGCTGTAGTGGATCTGTTATAATAGTGCTCTGTGCTTTAAGTCTGCCACTGTGTGCTTCTGAAACCAGCCTGGCTCCCCATAACATTGCTAACATTACCCTACAGCTGTCCAAACATCACTGTGCCAGAAATGTTTACTTCTCTCTTGCCGCAGCAGTGTTAGGACAGACAGGGCATGCTGTACCATACAAGCAGCAATGCTCTGCAGCCATTTTGCACATTAAAACATTAAGGACAAACTTCAAAGCAACAGTTTTAAGTGTGTAACTTCCTTCTTTCCTCCAAGCATCTGTTCTAGACTGCTTGAAGAGCGGAAGAGTGTGCAGGATGCCCCATACCAATATTTCTGAAGGTTGTTCCAAGTAATGTTTGTCTTGGAAACGGCCTGTAAACAGGATTTTGTTGTAACAAAATACATATGTGCAAGTTGTTGGCAGTCGAGAGTGATACACTGTGTTGATCTAGTTAACAAGTGATGTGACACTAAATGCATTCTGCGTGCTCTGACTGGCTTCTTTCATCCTTTGGTGACATTAACTTTCATTACATTGATTAAAGGTGTAATATTTTTAATAAGTAAGTGACACTTATGTGAAAAATATTCCAATTCACATATTTTTACATCCCAGCCAGCAATCATGGGCAACACTTCATCTTACAAACTAATTTTGTTCTATCCACTTTATGTTAGAATAGATTTTGATATATAATACTAATAATTAGAGAATTTCTCAAAAATTCGATTCGGTCACTTCGACGAATTTTCCGACAAAATTCGTTTCTTTCCCGAATTACTTCGGCACGAATCGCGTTAAAAACGGGTTATTTCCAGGTGCACAGAGCCGCGGGTGCTGTAGAACGTTGTGCCATGCTTAAATATGCAGCGGGAGCTTGGTTTGGTCTTCATACAATGTTGTGTTTTAGTATGACACGCAGATGACTGCCGCCGCTTTTAGAATCGCTTCACTATAAAATTCCCTGGGCACTTAAGAGGGCAAAACTGACCAAAAAAACTGAAGCGGGAATGTAGCCTGATAAAGTCATGCCAGCGAAAGCTGGAAAAAGCAAGCTGAGAGCTCAGGTGGCAACATTAGTGACAGAGTGGGGAGGTGACGGGGGCAGCCACAGCAGCATGAGGTCAGGCAGTGCACAATGACATTCTGGAGGTGGCAAAACAGGGGGGAAGCCACAGAATGGCACAATGACTGAGAGCGGAGGTCACGGCGGCAGCAGCATGAGGTCAGGCATGGCAAAAATGACATTCTGGAGGTGGCAAAACAGGAGGAAGCCACAAATGGCACAATGACTGAGAGCGGAGGTCACGGCGGCAGCAGCATGAGGTCAGGCAGTGGCACAATGACATTCTGGAGTGGCAAAACAGTATTAGGCCACAGAGTGGGCACAATCACACAGTGTGGAGGTCACGGCGCAGCAGTAGAGGCAGGAAAGTGGCACAATGACATTTCTGGAGGTGGCAAAACAGGAGGAAGCCACAGAGTGGCACAATGACTGAGAGCGGAGGTCACGGCGGCAGCAGCATGAGGTCAGGCAGTGGCACAATGACACAGCGTGGAGGACATGGCAGCGCCACAGCAGCAGCATGAGGTCACAGTGGCACAATGACACAGTGTGGATGTCAACGGCAACAGCAACAGCAGCAGCAGCTGAGGTCATAGAGGGCACAAGGGACAGAGTGTTGAGGTGGGTGGCAATACCAGTCGCTGGTAAAGATGGTGGTAGGCAGATGGAGAAACTGGCAGTAGATGTGTGGCATCAGGCGGGTGGCGGCATTAGAATAGTGGCTGAGGCAGGTAGTTTGAACCCAGACTGACGCCTAAGGCTTTTGGTGTGTGGAAATCCTGGCCGATCCATGCCTGATTCATCTTGACAAAGGTCAGTCGTTCCAATTTCCGTGGACAAGCGGGTTCTCCTTGGGGTAAACGATGGCCCCGCCCGCACTGAACACCCGCTCTGATGCCACACTACTGGCCGGGCCGGACAGCTTCTCGACTGCAAACTCGGCAAGTTGCGGCCGCACATCCAGGTTGGCTGCCCAATAGTCCCGCGGATCTTCTCACTAAGGTGGCTGAGTGCTGTCCAAGTCGGCCCCAACCTCTTGGGTCCGGGACTGCTCCCGGTCCTGCTGCTGTGCTGCTGCTGGCGACTGCCCCTCACTAGGCGGGTGAAGGAAGCTGCTCATCAGTGACCCAGACTTAGGTTACTACTGTTTGGAGCTGGTACTGCTCCTACCCCCCACCTTCCCCAGCAGCCGCGGCAGTAGTACGTGAGCGCTGAGGAACCCCAGGGTCAGACCGTCAGGGGAGGGACGATGCCGCCCATAGGCAGCGGCCAACTGATTACGGAGGATTTCCCTATAGAATTTGAGTTTGTCTTCCCTCTCAATAGCTGGGAAAAAGGCTCCCATTTTGGAAACCGGTAGCGAGGGTCCAATAGGGTGGAGAGCCAGAAGTCATCCCTCTGCGGGATGCTGACTATTCGGCTGTCACTAGCCAGGCAAAAAAAGCATGCGGGCGGGCCATCTGCACAAGTGACCCCGAGGGGCCCCCTGCCTCCATTTCCACGTAAAACTGCCAGGGGTTTTGGGGTCATCTGCTCAATCTTCCTCATCTCCATCCACCTCCTCCAGCTGCTCCTGCTCCTCCTCTCTTGTCACCTGGGTAGAAAATCCACTCATTTCACCAACAATGCTTCTGCCCAATGTCCCCCTCCTCCTCCTCCTCCATTTCAGTCCCACCGGACTCATGTGGCCACGAGATGTAGTCGGCACGTCTCCAGTCCCTGCCCAGACAGATTTTTCAGCATCTGTTCCAGGACATGAAGAAAGTGGAATGACGTTATTCCCCCCGTAGTCCTGGCACTGACAAATAACGTCGCCTCCTCGTAATGGCCTCAACAAACGGCAGGTGTCACGCAATGAGCTGCCACTGGCTGACATCAAAGTTACACAGGGAGAAACTTCTGTCTGCCGGGAAACATCAAAAAATCTTTATGGCCTTTCTTTTGTTCATACGGGTCGGTCCAACATTGCAGGCTGGAATTCCAGCGGGGGGAAAAACATCGCATATCAGAGTGGTGTGGGGGAGGCCGTTCTGCCGCTGCAACTCGAGGAGTGTGTTCCTGGCTTTGTACAAAATGGATAAAGTGCATGCACAGTTTCTGGCCATTTTCAGAATGTTCTGAAGATCGGTGGAAGACTTCAGGAACCTTTTCACAACCAGTTTGAACACGTGCGCCTTGCAGGGCGCATGGACCATCCCTCCTCGGTGCAGCACGGACACCAGTTCTCCCCTTGTCCGTCACCATGGTTCCGTTTGCAGTTGGCGCGGAGAAAGCCACACATCGTTTTTCTTGCTGCATGACGCGGAGCAGTTCCTCCCTGTGTAACTTAGTTCGCCGAGGCAAGCCAGGTGTAAAAACTGCGTGCCCACCGCTGTGCCCTACACATGTGGTAGATGGAGCAGTACTTGTGGAGGCTGAGATGGTGGTGGTGGTGGAGGAGGAGGAGGGGACTTTGGGGCGCAGGTGCAGCGTTTGACAACGTGGAGGAGAAAGCGGCGTCTCCTGTCCAATTTGTTGGTGTGCCTGGGCTGGAAGCACATTCACCCAATGGGCCGTAAAGGACATGTATTTGGCCCGGGACCGTAGTTACAGCTCCAGACGTCCACGCTGCCGTGCACCTTGGAAAAAAACCGATAAGCTCAAGGGACTGACCCACCTTCTGTTCTAAATATTTATGAAGTGCTGGTACTGCCTTTTTGGAAAGGAAATTACGGCTTGGAACTCTCCATCTCGGCTCGGCAAAAAGGCCATTAGTTCTCTGAACGGTGCAGAGTCCACCATTTGGAAAGGGAGGGACTGCAGTACCAACAACTTGGACAGGAGCACGGTCCAGCTGCTGCCACCTTAGGATGGTTGGACGCATATTGTTGTCTCTTTGCAATCCCCCTCGCTGAACGACTGCTGGGCCCATGAGTAGCGAGGAGCAGGAGCATCTGGCCCGGGGAGATGATGTCAAAGAGAAACAGCTCCCTTCTGCAGAGGTGGTGGAGCCTTGACTGGCTGTAATGGCATGCGTGCCACTGGGCGCGCTGCTGCTGTTGCTGTGGGGGCAGGAGGGACCACCACATCTGAGCCACGTTTCTCCCAGACCACCGGATGGTGACGCTGCATGTGTTGACGCAGGGCCGTGGTGCCAACGTTAGGTCCCTGGCCACGCTTCACTTTCTGCCCACAGATTCTACATATACCCTATTTGGGTCCTCCGGTGTCTTAGCAAAGAACTGCCACCACCGCCGAGTATCGGATTTTACCGCCAACGCTCCGCACTGAGTGACTACTGCCGCCGCTGCCTCGCTGAGCCCCTGTGCTACTACTTTCTTGGACCTGCGAAGCGGGTTTTTTACCCCATGGCCGCTTGGCTTCCGACCTCACACTGCTGCTATCCTGCTGACTCACGGCCACACGACCCACTTGCTGGCTGCGCTGCTGCCTGACGCGCAAGCTGACGCCCTCTTAACCTGACGATGATGAAGCCCTTGCCTCACCCGGCTCCCAAGTGCGGTCGGCTACATCATCATCTATTTGTGTTTCATCGTCACTGCTGTCCTCATCACCGGTCTTGGTATGCCGAGGTTCCCACCGACTCTTGGCTGGGGTTGTCAGATGTCATCTGGGAGGAAGAGGATGACCTAGTCAACCAATCAAGAACCCTTGGGTTTCTGAACAACACACGGCCGCTCGATGACAGCGGCAGTTGTGGCCTCACCGAGTGACCCCTGCTGCGACGTCCCCTTGCTGTGCTGCGACCTGGGCCTGTTCCAGGAATGTTTGTGCCACTGCCACTCGCAGGTGCAGAGCCTGCCACCTCTCTGTCTGACATACTGTTTGTTCTAAAATGTACAGACACTGTTTGATGATGATATCTGTATATGATAAATATACACCATTTTTTGACTCCCAAAAGAACCCGTAACAAGCTTGGGTAACCATTGGATATAAATTGTGCTCCACAAATGGCCAGGAAAAATTTATTGTATGTGTCGTTTAAAAAACTTTGTGTTTTACTAAATGTAAAAGCACAAACAGGCTTAATTAACCTTCCGACATTAATTAGGCTACGGAAAAATGTATGCATTTTGGCGTTGGGAAAAAAATGGTTTATTTTTGTCACACACCAACAAGACAACGCTTAATTAACCCCTGGATGAAAAATTTCGCCAAAGAAATTGAGCCGCACAAACGAGTAGGTTTTGTGCGTGTTACAATTGCGTGTTTTCTACGCCACACAACAAGAGATACAGTTTGTAATTAACCTTTGCTTGTGAATTAGGCTACAGGAAAAATTTATATTTTGGCGTTGAAAAAGACGGTTTTTTTTGGTAGCACACCAGCAAAACAACGCTTAATTAACCCCTGGATGTAAATTGCGCCAAAAATTGAGCCGCACAAACTAGTAGCTTTGTAGGGGTTACAATTGGTGTTTTCTACGCCACACAACAAGAGATACAGTTGTAATTAACCTTTGCTTGTGAATTAGGCTACAGGAAAAATTTATATATTTTGGCGTTGAAAAAGACGGTTTATTTTGTCGCACACCAGCAAAAAAAACGCTTAATTAACCCCTGGAGTAAATTGCGCCAAAGAATTGAGCCCCACAAACTAGTAGCTTTGTAGCGTGTTACAATTACGTGTTTTCTACGCCACACAACAAGAGATAAAAGTTGTAATTAACCTTTGCTTGTGAATTAGGCTACAGGAAAAATTTAAATATTTTGGCTTGAAAAAGACGGTTTCTTGGGATCAGCACTCCAGCTAAACAACGTTTAATTAACCCCTGGATTTTAAATTGCGCCAAAGAATTGAGCCCCACAAACTAGTAGCTTTGTAGCGTGTTACAATTGCTTGTTTTCTATGCCACACAACAAGAGATACAGTTGTAATTAACCTTTGCTTGTGAATTTGGCTACAGGAAAATTTATATATTTTGGCGGTGAAAAAGACGGTTTCTTGGGGGCAGACACCAGCAAAACAACGCTTAATTAACCCTGGATGTAAATTGCGCCAAAGAATGAGCCCCACAAAATAGTAGCTTTGTAGCGTTTACAATTGCGGTTTTCTACGCACACAAAAGAGATACAGTTGTAATTAACCTTTGCTTGTGAATTAGGCTACAGGAAAAATGTATATATTTTGGCGTTGAAAAAGATGGTTTCTTGGGGTCAGCACACCAGCAAAAAAAACGCTTAATTAACCCCTGGATGTAAATTGCGCAATTGAGCAGCCAAAAATGAAGTGGTATTTGTAGTGTAAAAACGCTGTTTCTTTAAATGAATACAACAGGAACTGGCTTAGATCCACTTGGATATTGAATGTATATGCAACTGCAGTGGACGCACACTGGATTTCAGATCCAATACCCCAAAAAATTAGAAATAGAACATTAAGAGAACAGTCTCTGAGACAAGCTGAGACACCCCACAGAAATCGCTATATAAAAATAAATTCTTCAGTAAGAGCTATCAGCCGCGGCAGCACCTTCCCTGATGAGCACAGTGAGAGGAGTGTGAGCTCCCGGCGTCGCGCCCGGACTTATATAGTGCGGTGACGTCACAGAATCCCAACGGTCTCTGATTGGCTTCACCTCTGCACATGTCATGCAGGCTATGCCCTTCTTCCTCCCAGAGTGCTTTGCCCCATGTAGCGCCATGTGCTCGCAGCCATTTTATCAATCAAAAGCACACTTCGTTCACCCGAAGTACCCCAAAGTTCGACTTCGTTCCGAACCAAAGTTTTCCTGAAATTCTAAATGAATTCCACTTCGTTAGAATCGATTCGCCCATCTCTACTAATAATATATTATATTCAGTCTCTGTAGTTGAGCAAACATGTTGTTTGGCTAAACCACAGAGGATAACTATATTGTGCACAAGCTCTACAGGTTTTGTTTTTTCCCTTTTATCTGTTCAGGAGAGAAGATAAGATCTAAGCAGGCAGCAGTTCGCAAACTGCTGCAGGGAGGAGGGCTGAGCAGGGAGCGTCTGCATGTTTACTTAGATAATTGCATTGCAACCAGCAGATTCTCTATACAGCAGACACAGGCTCTGTCACAGAGCAGAGGTAGTGCACATGTCCAGAAGAACTGCTTTGTTCGCCCCCTCCCTTCAAAGCACATTCATGTGCCTTGCCATCAGATAACAAGTGCAAACAACTTAAGTGCGGCCAGATCAGCTCCTGGTCCTAGCTAATGCAAACAGTCAGGAAACTAAGGGCGTCTAAGCAACACTGCAGCTCTCACAGGCTACATTTTTTTAATTACATATATATAGAAAATTGAGTAAATACCCATTTTGGAGAATCCCACATCAACATTAGATCGTGGCAAAACCCCTTTAAAGGGGTTGTCTCACCATGCTTTTTTACAGAGTCACAGCCAGTCTTAGACTCACACTTCCTGGTAAGCTGTGGGTGGTTTTATAGCAGTAATTGGCATATCTGCTCTGCTCTTCCTAGCTGTCCTGACATAGTGAAATGACTGCTGGAGGTTTGAAGACTGTAGTGAACAAGACTACAGAGCTCTAAAGGGTTAAAGTTTGTCGGCTAGTAATTTAAATGAACTCTGCATTTCAAGATAAGGAAAAGAGCAGGGAGTGAATCATCTTTCTGACCATTGTTTCATCCTGGGTCACTAGAGAAACGTATGCAAAAGTAGGAGATAAGATCTGCTCCTAAGGGTATGTTCACATGGCGTCTTTCAGGACATATGTAATTGTGGTGCAAAAGGCCCGAGATACGTCCTGTAACTACAGTAATCATAGTTCTCATAGAGAGCAATGATTACCCTTCATCGTCACTAAACGCTTATTGAGCGCAATGAGAAAGAAGTGATAATGGAGGTGTATAGGGCTGCCCAGTCCCCGCGCTTTAGAAGTATGTGCTGGCCAGCATGTGATTCTAAAACACCAGGCGTATTGCAGCACGTACAGTACGTGCCACAATACTCCGTGTGAACATACCATAACTTGGTAATAGTCTTTACCTTTGCCTGCATGTTTAAATCTAATTAATGAAATGAGAATATCTATTTATTTGTTGCTTAAAAATACATAATTACTAAAATTATGTGAAACATTTAAGGCAACTTCATCTGAAGACTAACAATAAAGTTTTGGCCAAGGTTAGTTGATTACTTAAAGGGGTTGTCTCACTACATCAATTCATTTTACCTCAGTCCTGTTTTCTTGGTTTCACTTTGAACTCAGGGACGTTTATACTGGCTTCTATTAGGCTGCAGTAGAAGCCAGGTCTGTAGCTATAGCAACCAGTGCTGACAGCCTATAGGGAGAGATCAAACAGGTCTGTAGCTATAGCGACCTGAGGAGCTGATGCAGCCCATACAAGAGGGGATATCTCAAAATAGGTAGGACACCGTTAATGGACACATATTGCAAAGTGACTTGTTTTTGCAAGATCTTTTACATTAAAAGCAATCCTTGTAGTGAGACAATCCCTTTAATTCCAGGGGGTAGGAAGCATAGATCTGAATTGCTGTTCCCAGGACCCTTGAGCTAAATTGATTTAGCCATCCAGGTTTTATGGGGGGATCAATTCCCATATTACAGTATTGGTCAATTCATCTTTATAACATATAGATTAAAACCAAAATTTAGGGATTCTACTATACGCAAGGAAATGCTGATAGAGTATAAGTGATGTTCTATATAATTACCATATGTTTAGTGTGTTTCTGTTGGAGATAGGGCAGGTACATATCTTGAAGAATATGTAACACAATATCAAGTCAGTAATATCACTCTCCAACTATTATGAGCCAAATACTGGTATCTTCATATGTTGCATTCTTGTGGAGGACATATATGTGTCACGGGTGCCTCTGCGACCCTCACCCCGGGTCGCAGGTGCATCCATGTCTCCGCTGCCCAGTCTCTGCCTTACTTACCTAGTTGCGCTCCTGTCGATGTCTCTGTCTCTAGGCGTGCGCGTCCCCGCTCCCTAGGGCGCGCGCATGCCATCAGTGTTAAATTTAAAGGGCGAGCGCACCGGTAATCTCCTATTGCCGGACGCTGTCCCTATTTAAGCCTGCCCCTTCCTGTTCCCATTGCCGGATCTTTAGTGCCTTATGGCCTATAGAGAAAGCGTTCCTTGAGTCTTGTCTCGTGTACCATACCATTTGCCTCCGTCCATTGACCACGAACCATTCCCGCCTGTCCTGACCTGAGTTTGCTTTACGATTTTGTACCACGCTACACCTCGGCTGCCACCGCAAGCAAGTCCATCCCGCTTTGTGGCGGGCTCTGGTGAATACCGGGACCTACTTAGATTCCGCTCCCCGGCGGGGCTCATACCAGTGCTTGTCGTGGTCCAGTGGATCCACCACTGCTGATTGTTACAGTAAGAGCTGGCCATGGATCCCGCCCAGGGGCCTCTGTCGCGCGTCGCTGACTTTATCACCATCGTGGATCAGCAATCACAGCAGATCGCGCAACAAGTGCAGCAACTCAGCCACTTCTCTGCCATGATGCAGCAGCTCCTTTCCACTCAGCAGCAGCAACTGACTTCTGTGGCTTCTGCTGCTCCTAAGGCTCCTGCATCGTCTGCTGCTCCAAGGTTTTGTCTGTCTATGTTGTTGAAATTCAATGGGGACTCCAAGGCCTGCAGGGGCTTTATCACCAAATGCTCTCTGCATATTGAACTGATGGTAGTCAGTTTCCTAACAAAAGGTCGAAGGTGGCGTTTGTGGTCAGCCTTCTCTCCTGGAAAGCCCTGAACTGGGCTACCCCCCTCTGGGACAGAGACGACCATGTTCATCACCGAGTTCTGCAGCGTATTTGAGGAAACTGCTCAAGCCTCGTCTGCCGAGACTGCCTTGTTAAAAAGGAGACTATTCCATAGGCGATTATGCTGTGCAATTCCGCACCCTGGCCTCAGAGCTATCGTGGAACGATGTGGTATTTGCTGCCGCCTTCTCCAGCCAGATCAAGGCTGCCCTATCCGCCCGTGATCTTCCTTCTTCCCTGAGTGACCTTATCTCTCTGGCTACTCAGATCGACATCCGCTTCTCAGAAAGGCGAAGAGGAGCTCGGTCTGAAGCGCGAACCGGTCAGGACATGTTGTCTTCCTCGTCTAGCTCCCATATTTCAAAGGCCGCCACAGCAGCCCTCCATGCCAGCCACCAAGGAGGCCATGCAAGTGGAAAGAGCCCACCTGACCTCGCAAGAGCTGTCTCAACGATGTGAGGAGAACCTGTGCCAGCCCTGAACATTTCCGTAGGGGAAGCCCGCTTGTCCCAGCTCCGGGAATGCCGGACTAGGCAGTGGAGAGGCGTCTAGGTGTGAACAATCCCTCTCCTCATTTGACCATGCCTGTTCAAGTCGTGTCCGGATCTGGAATCCGTTTTCATGTTTCGGCTTTCCTGGACTTCGGATCAGCCGGAAACTTGATGGATGCTGCATTGGTGTCGAAGTATAACCTCCCCGTGGTCCACCTGGAGAAACCAATAGCCATCTCCTCTTTCAGCGGGGAAATCCTCAGTGATCCGGTCCAGTACTGTACCGAGCCCTTGTCCCTTCAACTGGGGGCATTACATAGGGAGAGACTTGTGTTTTATGTGTTACCCTGGTCTTCTTCGTCTATTCTTCTGGGTCTCCCGTGGCTGCAGTGCCATGCCCCTATGCTCGATTGGAAGATGGGCAAAGTCTTGTGTTGTCAGTCTCGCTGTCTCGTGGCACCCTACCTGGTACTTCCTGCTTCTCCTCCAGTACCATCTAAGCCTTTGGCAGGCCTTCCCGCTCCATACCAAGACTTTATGGTCGTTTTCTCCGAGAAGCAAGTGGAGATGCTACCTGCTCATTGCCCTTATGACTGCCTTATTGACCTGCTACCTGGTACGTCTCCTCCCTGGGGCAGGGTCTATCTGGGGTCTGTACCAGAGACTCAGGCAATGTCGGCCTGCATTCAGGAAAATCTTCAGAAGGGGTTCATTCGCAAGTCCTCCTCTTCAGCCGGGGCCGGGTTCTTTTTCGTAGAGAAAAAAAGATGGTTCCCTACGCCATGTATTGATTACCGCGGACTCAAAAAGATAACCATGAAAAATCGGTACCCCTTTCCCTTGATTACCGAACTCTTTGATCGGCTCCGTGGAGCCAAGATTTTCTCTAAATTGGATCTGCGAGGAGCCTACAATCTCATTCGGATTTGCGAAGGAGATGAGTGGAAGACGGAATTCAACACCCGCGATGGGCGCTTAGAGTATCTGGTCATGCCCTTTGGACTCTGCAATGCACCAGCAGTCTTCCAGGAGTTTGTCAACGACATATTCAGAGATCTCCTGTACACCTGTGTTGTCGCCTATCTGGATGATATTCTGGTCTTCTCACCCGATCCAGAGTCACACCAGGTTCATGTGCGGCAGGTTATCAGGCATGTAAGGGTTAACCGCCTCTATGCCAAGCTTGAAAAATGCCTCTTATACCAGAAAAGCCTTCCCTTTCTTGGTTACATTACTTCTGATAAGGCTCTGCAGATGGACCCCACTAAATTGTCTACCATCCTGCAGTGGCCATGACCCGTGGGCCTCCGAGCCATACAGAGGTTTCTGGGCTTCGCCAACTGCTATAGGCAGTTTGTGCCACACTTCTCCTCGCTGGTGTCCCCAATAGTGGCACTCACCAAGAAAAATGGTAAACAAAGCTGTGGCCACCAGAGGCTGAAGAAACCTTTTTAAAGTTGAAGTCTGCATTCGCATCTGTACCCGTGCTTTCCCGGCCAGATACGGAAAAAACGTTCTTCTTAGAGGTCGACACCTCCTCAGTCGGGGCCGGGGCTGTGCTTACCCAAAAAGGGCCCAAAGGCAAGACCCTAACATGTGGGGTGTTTTCTCAAATCTTTTTCTCCGCTGAGAGAAACTATTCCATTGGGGACCGGGAATTACTGCCCATCAAACTGGCCTTGGAGGAATGGCGCTATCTCCTTGAGGAAGCTCGTCACCCGGTCAATATCTACACCGACCACAAGAACCTTCTACACCTTCAGATGGCCCAATGACTAAACCTGCGCCAAGCCCACTGGTCTCTCTTCTTTTCCCGTTTCGATTTTCTAATTGATTTCTGCCTGGCGGAGAAGAATGTCAAGGCTGATGCTCTCTCCCGTGCCCCTGACTTGACAAGGGATGAACCTGCCCTGCGGCACCTCATTCCTCCCGAATGACTGATCTCCGCTGTGCCCGTAGACCTTCAGCGGATCCCTTTGGGCAAGACATATGTGCACCCGGCTCTACGGAAAAAGTTATTGTACTGAGGACATTGCTCTCGTGTAGCTGAACATCCGAGGGTGCAAAAATCCTGTTATCTGAGCTGGCCTGATCTGGTTAAAGACGTTTGTGAGTTTGTTAAATCTTGCACTTCCTGTGCCCGTAACAAGTCGCTTCATCTCAAACTAACAGGTCTGCTTCAGCCACTACTGTTTCCCAACAGACCTTATCACTGATCTTCCTCCTTCCTCCAATAATACCTTTGTCTGGATAGTTACGGATCGGTTCTTGAAGATGTCCCACTTTGTTCCTCTGCCGGGTCAACCCTTTGCTCCTCGACTCGCCTCAAGTCTTTTTTGCCAACATATTTTCCAGCTGCATGGACTTGCTCAGCATATTGTCTCGGACCAGGGGGTCCATTTCGAGGTTCTGCCGCTCCCTCTGTGCCCAGCTACAGGTGAAATCCGACATCTCTTCGGCCTATCACCCTCAGACTAATGGGCAAGTGGAGAGGGTTAATCAGGTTCCGGGCAGCTACTTGCGCCACTTCGTTTCAGCGCATCAAGACGACTGGGCCAACCTGTTACCTTGGGCAGAATTCTCATACAACTCTTTAGACTCGGAGTCTGCCGGTGCCGCTCCCATCTTCATTGTCTATGGACAACATCCGCGCCCACCACTCCCCCTCTCGGTGCCCTCTGAGGTTCCGGCTGTGGAGGATCTGGTTCGGGACCTAACGGCCACCTGGGAACTCCTTCCACATCTCCCTTCTGAAGCCGATTATCCTGAATCATTTCTCCCGGAAGGTTGCTCCTCCGACTCCTGAGGCTGACGCCACCAACGTCTTTACTATAAAGGAGGTTTTGGCCATGAAGACGATCCCGGGGAAGCAACATTTCCTCATTGACTGGAAGGGGTTCAGGCCAGAAGAAAGGTCCTGGGAGCCAGAAGACAACATTCTGGACCATAATGTAATCCAGAGATTCCTCCAGGCCAGAAAGAGGGGGAGGCCAAAGGGTGGAGTACTGTCATGGGTGCCCCTGCGACCCTCTCACTGGGTCGCAGGTGCATCCGTGTCCCACTGGCGAGCAGCGCCGCGACCCGCATGCGCCGCCGTGACCCGCTGCCCAGTCTCTACCTTACTTACCCAGCCACGCTCCTTCCGATGTCTCTGTCTCCCGGCGTAATTTCCATTGCCGGACGCTGCCCCTATTTAAGCCTGCCCCTTCCTGATCCCCTTGCCAGATCTTTAGTGCCTTATTGCCTACAGGGAAAGCGTTCCTTGAGTCTTTTCTGATATCTCGTGTATCGTACCATTTGCTTCCGTCCCTCGACCACGAACCATTTCCGCCTCTCCTGACCTTACCGCCTGTCTCCGACTCCGAGTTTGCCTTATGATTTTGTACCACACTATACCTCGGCTGCCACCACAAGCAAGTCACGTCAGGGGTAGCGACCTGGTAGACTCCCGCCACAGCAAGCCCTTCCCGCTTTGCGGCGGGATATGGTGAATACCTGGACCTACTTA
This sequence comes from Phyllomedusa bahiana, assembly GCA_025379985.1. Classification (NCBI taxonomy): domain Eukaryota; kingdom Metazoa; phylum Chordata; class Amphibia; order Anura; family Hylidae; genus Phyllomedusa; species Phyllomedusa bahiana. The sequence goes on from JAODAL010039268.1 coordinate 19,377, forward strand.
GATTCCACTCCCTAGCGTCGCTTACACCATCGCTTGCGGAGGTCCAGTGGATCCACTACTGCTGATCGTTACAATATGTACTGAGCAGAGTTTGTGTATAGTGCTATATGTTACCACTATGTAAGCTAATTGAGTGAATAATAATGGCACTATATAAGCAACAAGAAATGATAATAATTAAAAATATATAATATTGATATAGAATAAAGTTAGTTACATATAAGGTACTTGATAAACTGCTGCTCGTTTTGATTCAACTCCTTTATCTATGGACAGTGGGGCACACTGAATGAACAGACTGTAAAACTGACAGTATTAAATCAGCTTAAAGGTCACTCACCATTGCTCCTCTTTTAGCTTGTCTTCTTAACATGTGTTTTTGCTATTCCTTGGAAGACAACCAGACTGTCCTTCATACTTCACATCTAAACCCTTTAATTTAAGGAAAAGCTCTTCCATAGCTTCAATATCCTCCTGTCTGCTCTTTAGTAAATGAGGCCAGTGGTATGTATTATTTCTCACTGCTAGCTATACATTGTGACATTGATTGACAGTATTAATGTACTGCACAAGAGACACAGTAAAATTGAAGAGGGTAAAAAGTGAGAATTTACAAGATGAAAATAAGATGAACTGACACTGCTGCATCAAAGATTGTAGACTGTATTAACATTTCCCACAGTCGCATGTATCTTTCTGAATACTTATCCTTTAATGTGAGGGAAATTGGTATGACATTTAAATAAAGTTATTTGAAGTCATGTACCCTCAGCCATACAGGTATTTTATCTACTACTTTATTTTTATCTACTACTTTATTTTATTTAAGTTCACCCTGTTTTTAACCATTGTAAAAATCTTAATATGTATAAACCGATTTGAATTGCAGTAGATAACAAAAAATGCAGTTGTTACTGAAAATGTGTAGAAACAACTGTAAAACACTACAAAAGATTTTATGCATTTTACAAACAAGACAGATATATTACATCAAAGCTAAAGGTAGCAGAGGTGATGCAAAAAAGTGTTTAATAGAGATTAGGAAATGTAACTTTTGTGTCTGATGTTTCCTTACTACTATTCTACGTAGCCATTTGTTTTACTTCAGCACCTCGACGTGTTAGTTCATCTACCTATGAAATATCTCTTTTACAAACTAGTTAGATGCAAAACTTGCTCTCATTAGTATTAAGATACACAGGGCCGAACTCATTGGAACACTCTGGGTATTTGCTCATGTACTGGCGTGGACCTGAGGTGCGGGTGGAGGAGAGGATGATGGAAGTAGTTGTTACAGTCCATTGTCACGGTGGATAAAACTCACTGCTAATTGTTAGATGTGTCTCTGGGTCTGTTCTGATGGAACAGCAAAGCGTATGTTCATACAGATTGAAGACACCGAGTGAACATACCCTTACAATAAGAATATAGTAACATCACAGTGACTTGGCAGGTATCAATCACTCACATAGGGCTACATGTATGAAAACTGTCTAAGTCTAAAATTCACTTTGTTGCCCATAGCAACTTTCATTTTTCCAGAGCACTATATGAAATAAAAGGGGTGCTCTGATTGGTTGCTATGGGCAACAAAGTGAGTTTTAGACCTTGACAGTTTTCCTACATGTGGCCCATAGTGCAATTAACTCATACAGCATACTGTAAAGTTCGTCCAAGGTTCACCCATCTCTCCTAAGGCCCTGAATCAAAGAAGGACAGTGAACCCAAGGTTTGACACTTTAGTACAGATATGTCATCACTATTATCTTACTATTATCTTACAATCATCATTTTCATGAAATATTGTGCAAAATATAATCACCTTCTCTAGCCTAATACAGAAAGGGTTAAAGTCCTGTACCTTACAATAATATCTCTCCCTGTCTGGTTTGATGGCAGTCTGACCAGACTTGTTAAAAAAATTGGCGCGCTAGAGGAATTTTAGTTCCATAATGTGGGGTTAGGGTTTTTGTATTGGGTTTGAATGGGTAAATGTAGACCTGGCTCCCATCTGCATTCTGTTCAGAGACTCTGGCACAGGTTCTTTAAAAAATTCTAGAAAATAGTGCAGCATGTAGTGCTATTTCTTCTGTTAAAATGATAGCTACCAGTGGTAATCCAGTAAAGTAAGTACCCTCCCCATCATAAATAAAAAATAAATATATGCATATATATATATATTTTACACAATTAACTGTGTATTTTGCTTATAATTATAATTGGAGCCTATGAGCAAAATGTGCCACCATATGTCTAGCCATTGTCATACATCAAAACTAATGTCAGAGTTATACATCAAAGCTTTTAGTGAAATAAAATTGAAACCAGAGTTTTAAATGCGCTGCATAAAAAAAAACACATATGCATGTTTTTCTCACTATCTGACATGAAATCAGAATACACCTTATCTGTTTTAGGTCAATTAAGATTACTAAAATTATTTATATTTGGCAAATACCAGAATAATGAGAGTGAGAGAATTTTTTAAGGCTTTTTTTTTACTTTCTGCAAAGTCAAAAGTTTACATACATTTCATTAGAATTTGGTAGCATTGCCCTTAAACTGTATGACTTTGGTCAAACGTTTTGGATATCCTTCCACAAGCTTCTCACAATAGTTGGTAGGAATTTTGGTCCATTCTGATAGAACTGGTGTAACTGAGCCATGTTTGTAGGTCGCCTTGTTCGCAGCTGTCTTTTCAGCTTTGCTCATACATTTTCAATAGGATTGAGATCAGGTCTTTGTGAATGACACTCCAGAACATTGACTTGATTATCCTTAAATTACTTTGTAATCAGTGTGGCAGTATGCTTCAGGTCATTGGAAGACCCACTTCCGCCCATGCTTTAACTTCCTGGCTGATGTCTTGAGATGTTGCTTCAGTATTGCCACATAATCTTCTTTCCTCAAGATGCCATCTATTTTGTGAAGTGCACCAGTCCCTCCTAAAGCAAAATAACCCCACAACATGTTGCTGCCACCCCTGTGTTTCACAGTTGGGATGGTGTTCTTAGGCTTTCAAGTTTCTCCCTTTTCCCCCCAGACATAACAATGTTCATTATGGCCAAACAGTTTCATCAGACCACAGAACATGTTTTCAAAAATGTAGGTCTTTGTTCCTGTGTGTTTTGCATTTACATTAATCTGGCTTTTATATGTTTCTTTTGGAGTAATGGCTTCTTCCTGGTAGTGGCCTTTTAGCCCATGTTGATACAGTACTCGTTACCAGCTTCTGTCAGCATCTTCACAAGGTCTTTTACTTTTGTTCTTGGGTTGATATGCACATGTCGGACCCAAGCATGTTCTTCTCTGAGACACAGAACCCATTTCCTTCCTGTGCGGTACGATGGCTGGGCATTCCCATCTTGTTTGTGCTTGGATATAATTGTTTGTACAGATGAACGAGGCACCTTCAGGTATCTGGAAATTGCACCCAAGGATGATCCAGACTTGTGCAAGTCCACAATTCTCTCCCTGACATGTTGGCTGATTTCTTTAGACTTTCCTATGATGTTACACACAGAAACAGCGTGTTTCTGGTATATATTAAAAACCATCCACATCTGAGTCTCTAATTAACTCAGATGTTTCCAATAAATCTATCAGAAGCTTCCAAAGACATGAGATCATCATATGGGCTGTCCCAAATTGTTTAAAGGCATATTAATCCTAGTGTATGTAAACTTCTGACTTTGCAGAAAGTAATAAACATGCCTTAAAAATGCTCTCTTTCGTTATTCTGGTATTTGGCAAATATAAACAATTTTGGTAATCCTAATTGACCTAAAACAGGTAAGGTTTTTTCTAATTTCATGTCAGATAAAGAGAAAAACATGCATATATGTCTTTTTATATAGTGTATGTAAACTCCTGGTTTCAGCTGTATACCTTCAACATATACTGCAACCAGAACCTTACTTTCACTGGTAATCTCTGCTTTTAATAAGCCTATGAAGAAAATACTGTACATCAGTTACAATGACTATTATGTAATTGTGACATTTCTGGTTGCTCTAGATTGAGAACAGAGCCCTCTAGTTATCCTGCTATAATGTAATATTCAGGTTTTTATCTGCACAATATTTTTTTATGTCTGCCTCCGTTGTATCACATGACTAGAGTATCATATGCCCTGCTGCTGATAAATGATAGCTATTATTATATAATAGGGGTTATACAGTATATGCCATTAAAAAGTAACATAAATATGTATTAATAATAATAATGTGATACAGCAGTAGAAGAGATTACATTTGCTGTTACTCGTAGTTTTGCCATTACAGTATTTTTCGGACTATAAGATGTATTGAACCATAAGACGTATCTAGGTTTTAGAGGAGGAAAATAGGTAGAAAAGAATCTGAAGTAAAAAGTCCGGGCTGAAGTGTAGTTTGTATTGGTACCATCAGGGCCGGAACAAGGCATTTTGGTGCCCTAGGAAAGTACAGCCAATGGTGCCCCCCCCCCATCGCTCCCAAAAAATTGCATCCCCCCCACACTAATTCCTCTCGCCCCTGCGCTAGGTCCTGTCACAAACTTTCTGCACATTCCACATAGCTCCGGTCCATCTCCTCAGCAGTCACTGCACAATAAAAATCAGCCCTGACAAATTTGCGTTTTCAAAATCGCTCACCTCTGTATGACAGTGCAATACCCCTAAATAACAGTCACCGAATAATCCACCTATACATGGAGCAAATCTAACAGATGAATGATTGTTACTAATAAACACTTCTACAAAACCAAGACCCAAAGCTATTACTACTTAAGGATCAAATAATCCTGCCAGACCCTGACCGAACGCGACCCCCACATGTGACTATCAGCTGTACACAGGCTCTGAAAACATATACCACCGCCATACAGTGACCAGATAGTGGTAGAAACTAGTTGTATGTAGACGCTCTGCAGAAATATAAGTGATTACACTGCAGTTACATTTAGTGACTCACCGGAGACGTCTTTTCTGATCAGCGTCGTTCACTTTCCCTTTACTTCTCCATCCGGTCCACACCTTCATGCTGGATTCTCCCGGCCACAACTCGTCCCTGAAGATTTGGAAACAAATATCTTAGAATCATCACATTTCCAGCAACCCCTTACTTATAAGTATATAAGTCCCCTCAGTTATAGACAGGTATATAGGGGCTCAGGCAGGTATATAGCTAGGGGCTCAGGCAGGCATATGGGGCCACAGGTAGGCGTATGGGCAGGCAGGCATATGGGGGGCCACAGGCAGGAATATGGGGGCCTAGGCAGGCGTATAGGGGACACAGGCAGGCGTATGGGGGCTACAGGCAGGCGGGCTATAGGGGCCACAGGCAGGCGTATAGGGGCCACCAGGCAGCGTATGGGGGCTCAGGCAGGCATATTGGGGCCACAGGCAGACGTATGGGGGACACAGGCAGGCGTATTGGGGCCACAGGCAGGCGTATGGGGGCCACAGGCAGGCGTATGGGGGCCACAGGCGGGCGTATGGGGCTCAGGCAGGGCCGTTTTGGGGGCTACAGGCAGGCGTATAGGGCCACAGGCAGCAAATGGGGCCACAGGCAGGCGTAAGGGCCACGGGCAGGCGTACGGCTCGGGCAGGCTATAGGGGGCAACAGGCAGGCGTATGGGGCCGCAGGCGGGCCATATGGGGCCCAACAGGCAGCGTAGGGTGCCAAGGCAGGTATGGGCCACAGGCGGGGCGTGTGGGGGCCACAGGCAGGCATATGGGCCACAGCAGGCATATGGGGCCACAGTGCAGGCGTATAGGGGCCACAGCAGCTAGGGGGCCACAGGCAGGCGTATGGGGCTCAGGCAGGCGTATAGGGCCCAGCAGGCTGGGCCACAGGCAGGCGCTTGGGGGATCATGCATGCGTAGGGGGCTCAGGCAGGCAAAAATAACAACATTAATACTCACCTTACCTGCTTCCTGGCCGCGCGCTCCTCTTCTTTTCTGGCTGCGCGCTCCTCTTCTTTCCCGGCCGCGCGCTCCTCCGGCAGCTCCTCGGGCGCACGGCCTGTGATGCACTGTGCGCCCAAGGAGAGGCAGCGTCGCGATAACATCACTTCATCGCGAAGCTGCTAGCTGAGCCGCACGGGGCCGCGGCGGGTCCTCAGCGCTATGAGGACCCGGCGGCCCCGCTGTGTCGGCCCTGCGGCTTACCGGAGGATCCAGTGATCCTCCAGTGAGCGGGTCTGACACTGTCTGCGGGCCAGGGAGCGCTCGCTCTCTGCTCCGCAGAAGCCCTCGGCTGTATGTGCGTCCAGCGTTTAGGTCTGGAGCTCGGCGATGTTCGGGGCCCCTGTTTGCGCCCCTTAGGGACAGGCAGAGGTAGGCGCCCTAGGCGATCGCCAACCTCTGCCTACCCGTCGTCCCGGCCCTGGATACCATTTTAGGATACATGCAAATTTTTTATCACTTTTTATTCCAATTTTTTGGGATATGAAACGACCAAAAAACCACAAATTTGGTGTTTGGAATTTTTGGATGGCATATGAGATAAATGATGTTATAGTTTAATAGATCAGACTTTTACGGACGTGGTGATAACAATTATGTGTAGCTATTTATTTTTTGTTTGTAAAATGGCAAAAGTGGAGTGATTTAAACTTTAATATTAATTTTTTACTTTTTTTTTATCTTTAATACTTAATCCCCCTAGCATACTTGACCACTAGGGGGAATAATTCCCTATTGTATTGCTGTACATAGGATTTTCATTCATCATTCATTACCTATTGCACGCTGCCTATGGCAGCTGTGGAAGCCTGCATGAGGCTTCCTGCTGCCATTGCAACCGATCCCCGCTTGCAATTACATTGCGGAGGGTGATCGGACGGAGGAGCGGTGCGCAGCACTGATCCTCATTCAGCTAAACATTGCAGCTGCGATCAGCAGCGTCTAAAGTGTTAACTCCATCCCTGCTGTTAGCGGCGCCTGCTGGCTGTACTAATCAGCCGCATGCTGCTGCTGGACTGCGCTCTCTCGGTCTGGCAGGAGCTTGGAGCGGCAACGGGGTTTAACTCCCTAAATACTGCCTTTGGCTTCCCGCAGCATCGCTCCCCCTCATCCTCCTGCCAGCCCATGAAAGTGCATTCAGGATTCAAGATGCACGCTCATTTTCCCCCCAAAATTGGGGGAAAAAAAGTGTATTTTATAGTCCGGAAAATAGGGTATATAGTATACACTATCAAAAAGTACTGCAAATAATAATAATAACAATAATAATAAAAATAATCTGTGTGTAAAATAAACAGTATATCACAAAAATCAGTACAATTCTCATATTTTTGTAAGCATTGTATTATATCTTTTCATGCGACAATACTGAACATATGACACCTCAATAAAATGTAAAGTAGTCAGTGTACAGCTTTTTTAACAGTGTAAATTTGGTGTGCCCTAAAAATAACTCAGCACACAGCCATCAACGTCTAAACTGCTAGCAACAAAAGTGTGTACACCCGTAAGTGACAATGGACAAATGGTACCCAATTTGCCATTTCCCCTTCTCGGTGTCATGGGACTTTTTAGTGTTACAAGGTCTCAGGTGTGAATGGTGAGCAGGTGTGTTAAATTTGGTGTTATGGCTCTCATACTCTCTCATACTGGTCACTGGAACATGGCACCACAAGAACTCTCTGAGGATCTGGAAAAAATAATTGTTGTTCTACATAAAGATGGCCTAGAAGATTGCCAACACCCTGAAGCTTCAGCATGGTGGCCAAAACCATACAGTGGTTTAACAAGACAGGTTCCACTCAGAAAAGGCCTCGCCATGAACGACTAAAGAAGTTGAGTGCAAGTGCTCAGTGACCTATCCGGAGATTGTCTTTTCAAAATAGACGTATGAGTGCTGTCAGCATTGCTGCAGAGGTTAAAGGTGTGAAGGGTTATCCTGTCAGTGCTCAGAACATACGCCGCACAGTGCACCAAATTGGTCTGCATGGTTGTTGTCCCAGAAAGAAGTCTCTTCTATAGATGATGCACAAGAAAGTCCATTAACAGTTTAATGAAGACAAGCAGACTAAGGACATTGATTACTGGAACCATGTCTTGTGGTCTGATGAGACCAAGATAAACTTATTTGGTTCAGATAGTGTTAAGCGTGTGTGACGGCAACCAGGTAAGGAGTACAAAGACAAGTGCGTCTTGCCTACAGTCAAGCATGGTGATGGGAGTGTCATGGTTTGGGGCTGCATGAGTGCTGCCAGCTGTGGGGAACTACAGATCATTGAAGGGGCCATGAATGCCAACATGTACTGTGACATACTGAAGCAGAGCACGATCTCCCCCCTTTGGAAACTGAGACGTAGATCATAATTCCAACATGATAACAACCTCAAACACACCTCCAGGATGACCCCTGCGTTGCTTAAGAAAACGACGATAAAGGCACTGGACTGGCCAAGCATGTCTCCAGACCTAAACGCTTTTGAGCACCTGTGGGGCATCCTCAAACCGAAGGTGGAGGAGCTCTAGGTCTTAACCATCCACCAGTTTCATGATGTCGTCATGGAGGTTTGGAAGAGGATTACAGTAGCAACCTGTGAAACTCTAGTGAACTCCATGCCCAAGAGAGTTAAGGCAGTGCTGGAAAATAATGGTGGCCACACAAAATATTGACACTTTGGGCACAATTTGTCCATTTTTACTTAGAGGTATACTCACTTTTGATGACGGATGTTTATACATCGATAGCTGTGTGTTGAGTTATTTTGAGAGCAAACCAAATATACACTGTTATACAAGCTATAAACTGACTCATTTACATTGTATCAAAGTATCATATATTCAGTGTTGTCCCTTGAAAAAAAAAGTTTAAAATATTTACAAAAATGTGAGGGGTGTATTCATGTTTGTGAAAATTTTATATATATATATATAATAATATATATATAAAATATTATTTATATATATATATATTATATATATGAAATAATATATATATATATATTATTTTATTATTACCATATAATGTCATAGCAGCAATGTAGTATACACCATTAAAAGGTGATATAAATATTAAATAATAATAATATGCTACAGCAGAGTTTACATTTCCTAGAACTAGTAGTCTTGCCAATGTCTTTGTATAATACCATATAATGTGATAGCAGTTATGTAGTTTACACAAAAAACAGGAATATGCATATTAAATAATGATGATAATAATAATAATAATAATAATAATAATAATAATAAGACTACTACTACTACTACTACTACTACTACTAATAATAATAATAATGTGTCATAGCAGTAGAAGAGATTACATTTTCTGCACCTAGTAGTCTTGCCAATGTTTATAGTTATACATCAGGAATAGAAGCCATTTTCTTCCTAAATCTTAACCAAGTGGAACTGCAATGTTGTTTCCCTAGATTCTTGGCTGTGCGCTTTGCTTTTGTTTATCCCAGAATGAAATGTGTCCGATGTGTTTGGATAGGTGTGAAAATTGAAAGGGTCTCTACTTACCTTTCCTTATCCAGCTGGATCAAGAAGGCTTAAATGGAATCCTGCCTGGAAGCTTTATGTTTATTAGAGGCTTGGATCTCATTCTCAATGCCTTATTTACAACTGCAAACTAGCCGCGTTTGTCCTTCAGATATATTTATTCTTATTGCTGTTCGTAAAGGAAAATGATGGAATACAATCATATGAATTGTCAAAAGCTTGAGATTTAGACAAAGCACCACTAGAGGCTGAGCTGACACCACTAATCCATTTTACTCAATGGCAAACCCTGTGATCTATAGAAAAGCAAAACGTTTTTCTCCACTAAGTTTGATTTAGTGCTTTCTAGTTCCGTCATGCTTACAATCAGAGAGGTGCACGTAATTTGACATTGAAAGAGGCAAGATTTTTTGTCCCATGTGTTATTAGTTTTTGCTTTGACACTTGTGTTATTTCCAATATTGCTAGAGAAATTGCCCATGATTTGTAATGAAATGGGTTTTGTTAGGTCATGGATCCCTTGTGGGGTTTTTATGATAAAATAGTTTAATATTGTATGTGTTAAGTAATGACAATGGATTACTGTTTGTTTGTGTAACTACTTTGTCTTTTGGTGTATCTGTCTGGGGTTTTGCTATACTCTGATCATATACACATTGATCTTCAGAGTTGAATTTGATGCTTTGTTGAGGAGAATAATATATTGTACTTAATGGGACTGTTTGTTAGGTAGCACTGTAAAAGATAATATGATAATGCATAGTGCTCATGTCATATTTTTTTTATCATCATTGGGCTTTGATGTAATTTTTCTTATTAGTGACTACTTTTTCTATGCTGGGGCTTCATAGAGAGTTGCTGATGCAAACTCACATGTGATATGCTAGCCATATAATGAATAGGGGGAGGGTCTCATTTATTTGATTTTTCCCATATCACTAAACAAAAAAACTCAAACTATTAAAGACTTAGGTTGGAGGCAATATCACCCTACATTCTAATGTGAATGTACTTCTGGGATACAGTATGCCGCTGTGGAAAATGAAACTTGGCCTAAGACTGAATGTAAAGGTATAGTAAGAATACTGGAGAAACATAATGAATAACCATACTAAGAATCTATAGGCTGTATATTTTATCAGTTTGGTAATACAGGATCCAAAACTTTTCACTTCGAAGTTCTCGTCCCAACACACAGAAGGGGCTCAAGCTTCTTTCACTCACTATGGAGCGCAAGCTTTTTCTTTGAGTTGAGATGAGAACCCAGGAGTGAAGAGGAGCAGATCCTGGTGAGCTTCTGCGCTACAGCGGCAGGAGAACAAGAGGTAATTGTCACCTTTCTTTTTCTATTACCCCCATTAAACTATAATTTTACTAACGTCTTTGCTAGTGGCTCACAGTATTTTCAACAAATTGTAACCTGATGGCTCCCAGGTGAAAAACCTGTCTGCATTTGAACTGGGGTCTAATGTTCACTATTACTATATAATTTGAAATAGAGTTAATTATATGCAATTGCTGCATCTGCAGGATAACTTTAGGATGAAATCGCTATCCCGATGTCATGCAAGGAAGACTTGAGGTATAAAGCACGAAGACCCCTCTCTTATCCCTATCAGCCATAGAAGGGGATACAGACTGAGGTTGTCATCATGAGACCATACTAATAATAAACCTTTGTAAAGGCTGTATAGTCCCATTCTATGGCACATATTACATTTATTGGTATTGCTGGAGAGCACAAAGTGGGGGCCTGAAGCTGGATTGGCTGTGGATCTGTAAAACGGTATGGTGCTGCAACCCCTTTAAGCACAGGTTGTTACATTTATGTCAGGTGACCAACGACAGCAGGACTACTGATTATCATGCTGCCCTTAGGTGCTACCTATTTCCTCCTCCTGGAGTTTGCTCCCTTCATTCTGCTCCAGTCATTTCGATCATCTTCATCCAATATGGAAACTGCAAAAGTGGCTAGTGCGACATTGCTGTCCAGTTCTTCTAAGGTCTGTATTCGGTTACTTTGAGTACTTGAAAAATCTGAGGTTCTAAGTGTACTTTTTTTTGTCAAAACTGTAATAAGCCCACCTGCCAATTGACAAGGTGACCTCAATACAGGTGGGAACCTTTGCTATGTTACCTCACTCGGTGCCTGTTTAGACCTCCACATTTCAGGGAGAATAGATTTCAGCTACAAGGTACTCTGCATTGATTTAAAAACCTGTGCAGGTGAGTGAAGTGCAAATAACCAAAGTAGGGGCAGCTACTCCCCCATAGAAACAGTCTAGAGAAGCAATGTTTGATTTTAGCTTTTTTGATAAAATGCGGTTACCTTGTCGATTGGCAGGTGGGCGTATTACAGTTTTGATAAAAACATGTACACTAAAACCAAAATTTTTTTAAAGTTTTCAATGAGCTGAAATGTTTTTTTAAAAAAATTTCCCTAGCTCTTTTGATTGTTTTTAGCGCTAGTAGTATGCTGTTAATATTGGATTGTGTTTACATTTTACTGCCACACTAGTGTGCACCTATGCTCATTTTCAAAAAATTTTTTTTTATATGTGCAGACCAAACATTGTTTCTCTAGACTGTATTTGGTTAGTCCTGCACAAAGGTGATTGCAAGGGTAGGAATACATGGTGTGGCTGTACGAATTTGCTGATATCTTACTCAGAATCGGCTGTTGCATAGGAGCCGGGTGTCTTGACCTCACAATGGCAGCATCTCTTCTTACCCTTAAAAAGATTGGATTAAGTTGATAGTCTATCTTCCGACATGTGTAAATGTACTGTAAAATTTTTGGCTGTTTTTGCCCAAAAGAAATTTCTCTGAGGGACATACCAGTATCAGGCACTATACTATTCTGTCTCATAAAGAAACTGTGCATAGGCTAAAGAGAAGCAAGTGCAGTGATAGATTGACTATGTTTACTGTGTTTTAGGTCTTGGATATGTTGCGGCTACATTGTAGTTTACACCTGAAAACTTGCTACCAGGTATTCAGATGTTTACAGCATACTACAAACTTTTTTTTTCAGGTAAAATAGGTTGAATCGACATACTGGACTACATATATGAAAACTGTCTAGGTCTAAAACTCACTTTGTTGCCCAAAGCAGCCAATCAGAGCGGCCCTTTCATTTGTCCAGAGTACTTTATGAAATGAAAGGGACACTATGATTGGTTGCTATGCGCAACAAAGTGAGTTTTAGACCTAGACAGTTTTCATACATGTGGCCTACTGTGTTTGACTTTGGCTCAAAAAGTTACACCAATGTGACACTAAATAGACAATCTTCAAACTGAAATAAAGGTATCCTAAACAGAAGATGTCTCTAGAAATGGAACAAAGTGTGAATTCATGATTGATGATTCCCATTATATGATCATGAATCTCCTCTGAGAAGAAGCACTTTAGTAGTAGAAGTCTGAAGAATTAGCCATCACTCTTGGACCTGAGACCTTTAGGTCTCAGGATTTACCTGAGAAGTCACCAGTTTTATAAATGACACATAGAAAGTTGGGGGCCCTCATTAGCTTAAAAGGTATATTCCAGCTCATAGATTTGCTTTAAACATGTAGGCAAAGGTAAGTAAATGATATTGCCAAAGACATTACTGTTCCAATTTTACTTCATTTGAGAGTTAGAACAGTCGTTATTTTCTGTTTGTTCAAAGAAGCTTTCCTAGTTAGTAACCACCTGTCCCTGTTCTACCAGTGGCTGGATGGTGATGTATGTTACTCCCTGCTGTGTCTTATTAGTACCACAGGAGCTTGTTTATCCTCCTTACTGACAAATTTTAACTCTGTAGATGTTCCTCTAACAGGGTAAACTAGGAATAGCAGTCGATGCTGTATTACCGTCCACAGTCTAAACACAAAGTATGAGCTTAAAGTTGGCTGTGAAGAGCAGGCTCTGTGAAACAACTCAATGGGAAAACCCCATAAAGTTTATCTGAAACTATAATATTTAATGAAAAGTGTGACCATGTATATATTGTTTACTTTAGGAACATAATATTTAAATTGTCCAAATTGGTTAATTACAGCCAAACAGCCAAACCTAAAGTGCAATCATTGTTCATGTATGATATTCATGTATTGTTCCTGTCCATCAGTACTTCCTTGTAAACAATACTGTATACCTCAGCATGCTGTTTGAAGTCTTATTGGTGGGAAGCAGCTACAGATGTTTGTTTTAAATAATACAAAAAAGACAAGAATCATGATGTTTCCTAACAGGTGAAAAGAAAAATGTTACTGAGATATGATAGGTTTCTGCCTTTTAATGATAACTAAATTATATATCTATTTTAGTTTTTGCCTCCTTGCGTTTCAACAGTCGTAAATTTTTATTTTTTCAATGACGCAGTTGTAAAAGGCCTCATTTTATTCGCGACAAGTTGTACTTTTTGGGGGAATAGTTTAAGTTCACTTATAAATTATTGTAGAATTTTTTTTCTATTTTTTTTTTCCTATTTTTTTTTACAGCATTCACATTTCACACTTAGTAACTCGTTAGATTAATTCTACAGGTTATTATGGTTGTGTGTTTTTTTGTGTATAATGTATGCACAATTACTTTTTATTAAATCATTATTTTTATTTTATTATTTATTTTATTCTACAGTTGTTTATGTTTTTTACTTTTTTTAAAATCTCATGAAGGGATAACTGTTTTACTTTTTTTGCATTTAGTAATGCATTAGCATATTCATATATGCTAATACATTATAATCTGTGTCAGTTTGACACAGGCAGTGATCAGGGCAGCACACAGTCTGTCCTGATTGCTGACTTCTTACACAGACAGCCCTGGGGCAACTCTAGGTCCCCAGGGCTGACTGTGGAGATGTTCCCTGGGCTCTCTTGGGTCACCAGAGACCTGATCACCTGAAAGAGCAGGGGAAAGCCCTTTGATTATGCTGCGGTCGCGAACCGCAGCAATCAAAGAATTAAGTGCCGAGGAGCTGAGGTTTCCCCTGCTTCTCAGTGCTTGCAGAGGCTGTGCTGAGAACAGGGCTGTGAAGTACAGTCCTGCTCTCAGCGCTGCTACGACGCTGATGTCTGCAGCTACGCCGAAAGACAAAAGTCGGCGGCGGTCGTCAATGCTAGGATATGCCAACAAAGTCTGCTAGGTGCGGGTCCCAGAGTTTGGAAAGGTTCCCATAAAGTTATGTAACAGAATGAAGAGCTGGTTGCACTTGCACATGGCTCTCCATTTTGCACTATAGGAGTTTTGAGTACATCTGTGCACCATGTTTGGTTATCCTCGGAGCTCCCATAGAACAGAATAAAGAGCCGTGTGCAAACACAACTGGTTTTCCATTCCGCTCCGTAACTTTCAGGGGCCTGTTCCTGAGATAGGTGTAAGTCCCAGAGGTGGACCCTGCACCTATCAGACTTTGATAGCATATCCTATCACAGGTACCCCATGAAAAAAAGAAATAAAAAAGCAACAAAAAAACAAAACAACTAGTCCCCTTAAAAGATAAAAGAAACAATAAACCTGTATGAAATGTAACAATATGTTCACATTAATCTTAGGGGGAGGAATTTCAAACCATTTGTGAAACACAAATATCTGTGCAGAATTTGGGAGATTAAAGGAAGCACGTCTTAATGTTTTAACTCCTATTTGTAGGACACCAGTGAGGTTTATGTGACTGCTGATAACACAAAACACTAGGACGAACAGAAAATGAGAGTGTCCTGACAGCTTGGTGATTTGCTTTGTCTGCATTTCAAATCCCAGAGCTCAGTATATTCTTGTACTGCTTTCCTGCTCTCCATGCTATCATGTTTGTTACTAAATATTTTTCAGGCGTTCAGGTGAAGATGTCTGAAATAGACGAACAAGTTTAGATTTACTGCCAGACGGTGGAATGGACCTCTAAATATAATTTCTGGCATCCAGGATGGGGTCCTTCGCATAGTGCGATTTTCTGCTTATGGAAAACATGCTCGAGATTTTGTTTACAGAGCATCTTTAAA
Source organism: Phyllomedusa bahiana (assembly GCA_025379985.1). Taxonomy (NCBI): domain Eukaryota; kingdom Metazoa; phylum Chordata; class Amphibia; order Anura; family Hylidae; genus Phyllomedusa; species Phyllomedusa bahiana. The sequence goes on from JAODAL010039268.1 coordinate 34,812, forward strand.
TCTAATATTAACCACTTTAAAGAGAGATATTTAATGTCAGTTCAGTTAAACTTCTGTAAATGTTTTTCTTGGATACATATAAATGTGTCATTTTGATGGGAATGTTGTATTAACGTCAGCCTGTTAGAATTATGCAGAAATATCAGATGAATGTGGATGAAGGCAATGCTTGTGTTCATGTCTAAACCTAACTTTAATGCATAATTTATTATTATTTAGGTATAAATTACGCTTTCTTTGCTTTCCTACATGTATTTTCATCTCCTGTTTTTGAAACATACAAAATATGCTGGCTATGTAATCAGCACCTGCCCGGAAGAGGGGGTGGCAGCGGCTTTTATGAACATGTATTTAGTAAAAATAGCTAAAACGTGGGTCACTGGATATAAAGTTAGATTTTGCAACATAGTGGGCATTAAACAAGGGTCTAGTTTCACAGGTTCAAGTTCTATTCAGTGTGGTAGGTGGTAAATGAATGCAAACAAGGAAAGCAAATAGCTGGGTATTGCTTTCTAAGACAAAACACAGACTTTATTACTCAAGTGACATGTAGGAGAACTGCATCATAGACCACAGGTGTCTCCCAAAATAAAGTGGTTGATATTTCACACTGGGTTCTGTTCCACTCTCAGGTAATCCCTGATAGGTCAGCTAGAACTATATTCATCAACTTCTGCTCTGAATGTCACAGGGAACACTGAATATACAAAATGATGAAGCATTCTTTTTAACAACCTTTAGAGCTTTGTTTAGCCTTGCCGGGTATTAAAGGGGTTGTCTTGTGCATATATAAATTAAAGATCTGCTACTTGTGGCCAGTAAAATAATTAATAAAACCCTGTTAATATTAACATTATATTTTCAGGATTTTATACACCTAAATGATGACTCGTTCTGAAATCAGATTTCATTCTGTCCTGTTCAACAGTTTTTAATAAACTTTACGCCCCACACCTTCTGTCTCTCCCCTCCTCCCTTCTAGATTGTAAGCCCTCACGGGCAGGGCCCTCTTTCCTCTCTATCAGTTACTAGTCATTTTTCGTCACCATTGTATTTGTTCAACACTTGTTATGTATGTAATACCCCGTGAATGTACAGCGCCCTGGAATCAATGGCGCCCTAAAATAAATAATAATAATAATAATAAGTTAGAGTACAGTAGTCCCTCAAAATATATTAAATTATTAATAGTTATTATTAATATTAAACAGTTTTGGAACCATTGTATGTTAAAACCATAATTCTACGGAAAATTAGAAACTAGTTCCAGATCCCCCAAATCAACCCGAGAAAAGAAAGCATGTAGAATGAAGCAAAAATGACCTCACAAAAAATATAATTTAATAGCTAAAGCAAGTGTTTACATTAAATAGTCAGAAGGAGCAAACTGAGACTATTTTATCAATTTCTCGAAAGATAAGAATATCTTCAGTGTATGTTCTTGGCCATTGGTACCCGTAAGTCAGTGCATTTTATAAATAACACTCCATCCCCAATCTGTTTACTACTGTGTTACAATTGATGTGTATCAGAACTGGGCTGTGTACCCAATTAAGCCTTAGATAATAGTCTTGGATGGCTGGAATGTCCAGCCAGTTGTGTACCAAGATTAGACCAAGATTAGGCGCATAAAATTGAAAACTACGGATGGCGATGTGCCCCTTGCCCTGACAACCAGTGGTATAGCTTCAGGGTTAATGGTTGCACTTGCAATTGAGCCCCAGAGCGAGGGAGAACCACACCCCCCAACACACAGCTGCATAGTTGGGTCACATAGACCTAGCGGTGCAGTTATTGCAGTTCAGCCCTTTAGATGCCGCTGTATAGGTGGCGCAATGTGATGTTGTAATCACATCACTTGCACTGCTGCCTGTGACTAGGCTTACCCACCAATAGCTGTTGGAGGTCATGCCACCTGCTCCAGACTCACGAGCTGTTCAGCAGGGGACTGAGGAGAGATGAGTATTATTATAATTTTATTTTATAGGGGACCCTGTATACCTACCTACCTACCTACTGGGGAATCTATATATCTACCTTCCAACTGGGAAGCCTATATACCTATCTATTTACTAAGGGGAATCCTATATGCCAACCTACTAGAGGGGGTGTTACATACCTACTAACAGGGGAGTGCCATCTACTTACTAGGTGGACCCACTGTACCTGCCTACCTATGGGGGGTCCTATTTTCCTACCTAATGGGGGCCCTATATACCTACTTGTGGGGACCCTACATACCTATCTACTTACTAGGGCTGCCCTAAGTGCCTACCTACTGGGGGGCTATGTACCTACCTATGTACTGGGGGAACCCTATATATTAACCTATTTACTGGGGACCCAATGCACCTACTTGTTGGGGGGCTCTTTATACCTACCTATTGGTGGGGCCTTATATACCTGTCTGCTTGGGGATCCTATATACCTACCTACCTATTGGTGGCCTATGTACCTACCTACTGGGGTAGCCTTATATACAGTGCCAAGCAAAAAGGTAACAATGTTTTAAACTTTTGACTTTTAGGCCACCATCCACTACATCCACCATCCACCACACCTTTGAACGTAAGGCTATTATCAATTTACAGACAATAATCTTGGCTATCTTGTACATTAATTTGACTTGCAACTATTTAGTATATTCTTAGTTATGCAGATTCTTGTCATGTAACTGCATTGTAACAGTTTTGCTCACAATGCAGTTGGTGCATACTGGCCAACTCATTTGGGTATGAAAACAGCTTTTTCTTCAACTCTACCCACGCGTGTTTGATTGGGTTAAGGTCTGGGGACTGTGAGGGCCAATCCAGCAACTCTACTTCATTGTCAATTACCATTTCTTTACCAATCTTGACATATGCTTTGATCATTGTCCTGCTGGAACACTATGTCGTCCTTTAAATACCGATAGTACTCTCTTGCATGGACATCTGTGATCTCACTATTATGAAGTCACCTCCACTACCATGTTTATTGTGCCAGAACTAGTAAACTTTGTGATGAGTCAACTTGTTGACTCCAATATTTTGCCTGGATGTCCACCTCTTGGATTTGGAATGAATGGATGGACTTCATTACATATTACATAGTTACATAGTTTGTCAGGCCGAAAAAAGACATATGTCCATCCAGTTGAGTCTATTGTGCTAAAGTGTTGCTAAAGTGTTAAAGTGTTGATCCAGAGGAGGCAAAAACCCCCATGAGGTAGAAGCCAATTGTCCTCATGTTAGGGAAAAAATTCCTTCCTGACTCCAATCTGGCAATCGGAATAAATCCCTGGATCAACGACCCTTCTCCAGAATCCTGGTCACTATAACTTGTTCTATTATTACATCTAGAAATGTATCCAGACCCTTCTAGAAACCTATC
>JAODAL010039269.1:0-38182 GCA_025379985.1 Phyllomedusa bahiana
AGTTCTGCCGATTCAGCACAGATACTCCACTGGCGGGGGCCAGGCCTTATTTTACAGACTTCTAGGCTCTTCATGATCGTGGGAGGAGATCAATGGTCTTGTGCCATACAGACTGGCCTCACAAGCTCTCCTCAAATGTCTGGTTTAGTAAATACTTGTATTCCCCATAATTCCAGTGCTATAGCCAGGGCTGTGGAGTCAGCAAGCCAAAGACCCGACTCCGACTCCTCAATTTCCCAAACCTCCGACTCCTGACTCCCTCATACACGGCGCATGTTTAAGTAATAACTTTACTGTAGTAAATGGTCCCATCAGGCTGTTTATCACCTTATGATACAATAATCAAACTATTTAGGTAGAACAGACCTGAGAAGCAAAAGGGTAAACAATGTTTTGATCTTTTGAACACTTGTGGGTAGAGTTGAAGAAAAAGCTTTATTTGTATCCAAGTCCAGTCTGCACAATATGGGGAAATGTGTGGAAGAGACCTGGGATCAGATTTTGGTCAAGATGTGCTTGAATCTGTTTCCAGAGCCCAGAAGGATTCAGGCAGAGCTGAAAACCAAAAGGTGGATTTCCCAAAATACTAAAAAAAAAATAATTAAAAATTAACATTTTGATTTTTAGAAGCAAAACAGTAACAATGCATTTTACAGGAAAGAATCTGCAGAAACTAAGCAGATGCTAAATTACTTGCAAGTCAAATTTATGTATAAGATAGGTAAGATGACTGTATATAAAATTACAGTAGCCTCATGTACAAAGCTGTAGTGGATGGTGGGATATGGAGCCTGAAAGTCACAAGTTCAAAACATTGTTACCATTTTGCTTGTCAGTGGAATATGTATTTATTGGATATGACTTTAGAACACAAAAAATTGTAAATATGCAAAACACTACAGGAACATTTGTGGAAGTCTACTGAATTTGTTCTGAGAAATATATTGCCTCCATCAGATCCTGCATTACATGATCTCACATCTGATCTCATTATTTCCAGGCTAGAGAACGGCCTCTCTACACTAACTTGGGTTGGGGGAAAGCGGTGACCACAGGGGCAACATCTCTAACAATGTGCCTCAGCCACAGTCAGTTCTGATGAATGGTTGAAAAAGTTTGCTGAGGGGACGTTTCCGGGCACCAACTAAGATGGCCGCTTAACTCCTCGGCTCCTGAGGCCGGTCACATAGTAAGGGGGCTGCTGTGCGTAATTCCTGGCGAAATCCCTACAGAAAGCAGAGGAAAAGAGGGCCGACATCAGAGAAAATCACCCGGAGAAGTTGTGGACCCCTAGTTAGAGCGTGTGGCTCACATCAACCATAAAGGCTGCTGACGGCGGGAAAGCGGAGAACAAAGGCCTGCTGCCAATGCAGAAGGAGCGCAGAGTGCAGCGGCGGGAAGAACAGTCTCGGCATTCGCCCGCGCTCTCACAGGAGACAGCGGTGTATGCCAGCTCCGGTGAGTGGGACTTGCAGCAAGAAGAATGAGGTACCTTCTATACAGGTACTATGAGGTACGAGCGGGCAGTTGGACTTGCGGCAAAGCGGAGGCGGGCGGAGAAACTCCGTTAACGGAGCGGGAGATCCCTAAGGGCTTCCTTCAAAATAGCAGTAACGCACAGGGCTGACTAGGCATCACAATCCTGGTGGCCCCTCAGCGCAGTGTACCCGCACTGACTGGGCCGAATACCACGAGGGCGGAGCGGCCATTTTATCTCTGAGCAGCCTCAGCACGGCGCAGCCTGGCTAAACCAAAAGCCCAAAGACCCCAGCCTAGGCGACGCAAAGAGAGAGTGCCCGCACCATAGGCTATCTCCCTACAACATTATATCATAAAGCCCTCCTCCCTGGGTAAAAAGCCGACCCTGGGGCCTATACGGGGCAACCCTCAGACTACCAGGCCCAGAAGGTACATCCACAGAAACCAGCAAAGAGGCCTCTAACAGACAGTCAACAATCACCCCCCTGCCCAGTCGCATCTACCCACTGGCTTGTATATACCTCTGGACACCTCACCCAGAGCGGTACACTACATAAAGGATCCTGCCACAGATACAGTCTCTCAGAAACCACAAGGGATCACTAAGGGGAATATGCCCAGATCCAGCAGTTCCTCCAGAAATCACATGCCCGGCAATTCTAAAAGGAATCGGTACTGCAAACGCCAAACGATCCGCCTGGTCCGATCCAACAGGCGATAACATGGACGCTGAATCCTCCCCTAGATCACATCGTCTGAAGACATCAGACTGGGTCTCATCAACAGAATCCCTGCTGGAGGCTTCAGATGGGGTTTCAGAGTTAACTTCCCAACCTTCTGATATACGAGAATATATCCGCCACCTGCCAACCAGACAGGACTTCAAATCCCTGATACAAGAGGTCAAAGAAGCATGTAGATCAGAGATTGCGGCAATCTGATCAGAACTCAAATGCATTGCTGGCAGAGTGGAAGATACGGAGGAATCGCATGATACCACACGGCGATACATCTCAGACCTACAGTCTCATGTTTCCTTACAAGCTACAACTCTTAGGGAGACTTCTCGACACTTAGAAGACCTGGATAACAGGGGAAGGCGCTGCAATATAAGGATCAGAGGGCTCCCGGAGCCTGAAGTGCCTGAGGACCTACCGGCAGTCCTTACAACTATCTTCAACTCTATAATGGGAGAGCCAGATACACACGTGATTCAACTGGACAGAGCTCATAGAGCACTCAAACCTAAAGTGTCTTCTGCTGCTCCCAGGGATGTAGTTTGCTGCTTGCATGAATTCCAACTCAAAGAGCGAATAATGAAAGCTGCCAGAGCTCAAAAGGTGATTGAATTTGAAGGATCACATCTACAAATCTATCAGGACTTGTCCTGGATTACTTTATATAAAAGAAGATGTCTTAAACCACTGCTGGAGACTTTGAAGCAAAATAACATCAAGTATAAATGGGGCTACCCTTTCATGCTGACTTCAACTAGAAATGGCAGGTCCGCTTCCCTGAGATCTTATGGAGACCTCCGACAATTCTGTTCTACTCTAGATATCTTGACGCCTTATTTACAGGATTGGGAACTGGAATCCCCTCCCCCGGCGCCCCTGACGACATGGTCACCAGTCAACCTGACAAAAAGAAACCAAGCTGGAAAAGCACCAAAGAAATCATCCCTGACACCGGATCAACGTTCTAATACCTGAAGAAGCAGGGATGCGCTGATAAAGGTTTTCTTCTCTGATCTCAGATACAGCTTACCCACTGTAGAATATTGCTGTTGATGTCCTAACAGTGACTGGTGAATGGTTCTCCTAGGTAGACTAGTTATAGTTCTGTGGACTATGGACATAGTTCGTCCTTCTTTTTTGATAAGGCAGACCATTGTGGTCTTGTATGCATATAACAAAGGTTATTTGTTCCTATAGCTTTAAGCCAGGTCATTTAAGGCACTACTGAATAGGCTTACTAATATGCAGCCCCCTATGCTGCGTTGGTTCCTGGGGTCCTCCGGGTGGGGTATGAGAGATCATGTGAACTCCCCATAGTCTTGGGTGGTCATGTATTCATGTTACAAGTCTCTACCATAATGGGGTTCTCTCCCACCCCGGGGAGGCGTAGGGACTTGCGCACTGATTTATATCTGCTTTAACAATGGTCTTGTTTGGCCACTAGTTGGTGTTAACTCACTGGTTCACGTTTTACCCCACAGAGGGGACCACCTAGATGGGTAAGGAGTGGAGGGTCGTGCCCATCATGAAATGTAATTGGTTCACATCTCAACTCATGCTCTCCCCTATCCAGAGCTATGGCTCTGGTATGTACTGCATTAGTATGTTCCCATGTGATTGTGTTCTCCCCTGTCCTAATGTGTCCTCCATCCCCATCCCTCGAGCAAGCCTGAGCGACGCTAATATCAATTGTCTAGAACCCGGATGGGATCGTTTTTTCCACCTTCACAATGGTTAGCTTCATTTCACTAAATGTGAAAGGCCTCAATTCGATGCAAAAGCGCCGACTCTTATTCAATGAGCTTAAATCGGCGAAAGCCGACATAGTGTTCTTATAAGAAACGCACTTCGATACTTCCGGGAATTTAAATTTCTTCAAAAACTTATATCCTGCCTCATATATTGCCTCCCAATCCCGAAAACGCGCCAGCGTGGCTATCATGTTATCAGCCTCATGCCCTTTCCAAATCACCAGTTCCCTCCTAGACGATCAGGGTAGATATATCATCCTCCAAGGCTCTTATATGGGTGCCCCTCTCACCCTTTGCAACATTTATGCTCCAAATCAGTCACAGCTCCGATTTTTGCGCCGTGTTCTCCTTAAAATACAGAGGTCGTCTTCCTCCATGGTGCTAATAGGGGAAGACTTTAACGTGGCATTCTCGGAGCATCTAGATAGGCTTCATATGCAGCGTCCAGGCTAACCTTTCTAGAGAATTCAGGAAAATAATCAGACGGTTTGGGCTATTTGATCTTTGGAGAATAGCTCACCCGACAGAGCGACAATACACATATTTCTCACCCCCACACCAGTCTCATTCGAGAATTGACTATTTTTTAGGCAATATACCAGCTTTGCGGCGTATGAGCACGGCAGATATTGGCCCCATCTCCTGGTCAGACCACGCCCCTATATCACTGAATCTCCGGTCAGACTTTACTAATATACGTAGATGTCATTGGAGACTCAATGATAGTCTGGTAAAAAAAAAACCTCACTCTCGTGAACTAATTAGGAATCGCTTGGTAGAATATTTTGCAAACAATGAGGGCTCAGTAGACTCTTCTGTAGTTCTTTGGGAAGCCCACAAGGCTGTCATTCGAGGTGAATGCATGGCTATTGGATCAAGGATTAAGAGGGATGCTCGGTTGCAAAGGGAACAGGTCCAGGCCAAATTGACTGCGCTAGAAGCTTCTTTGGGCACAAATCCAACAAGGGCTATACTAAGAAAAATAGTGGCATTAAGATCACAACTCAAAACATTAGCAATTGGAAAGACGGAGAAGCTACTATTTTTTTCTAGACAGCGCTATTACGAGAAAGGCAATAGAGCACATTCTTTGCTAGCAAAACAGCTACGTGACGACACTTTACGTAGACATCCTCACGCTCTGAAACTTAGGACGGGACAAATTATCCATGACCCAGAGGTAGTCGCAAAAGTGTTCCATGCTTATTTTTAAAAACTATATTCTCTCCCTGAAATACTACCCTCTCTTGAGGTTGACAAGGAGCGAATATTTCAGCAATTTTTTGATAAATGTAAGTTTCCCACACTTTCCGCTAATGAGAGAGATGCCTTTAATGCGCCTATTGAACTAGAGGAGCTCGAGGCAGCGATTAAAAATTTGAAAAAAGGAAAAGCCCCAGGTCCAGATGGGCTTACGAGCATATACTATCAAACCTACGCTCCCCAGCTAGCTCCCTTTCAGTTAGATGTGTATAACTCTATCTTGGCTGGTAAACCCTTGCCTGGTAACTTTCTCCACTCATACATAACCTTAATTCCCAAGCCAGACAAAGACCCTATGGAAGCGGCTAACCATAGGCCGATTGCCTTACTAAATGTGGACCTAAAAATATTTACAAAAATACTGGCAGATCGCTTGGTAAGGTGGCTTCCGAGGTTGATACACAAGGACCAGGTGGGGTTTATCCCAGGTCACCAGGGAGGAGACAACACGAGGAGGGCAGTGGACCTCATAGAGGTACTCAATAGATCAAATGCTCCGGGCCTGATGCTTAGCCTAGAGGCCGAAAAGGCATTTGACCGATTAAATTGGTCATATTTATGGGCTACCCTCAAAAAATTTGGTTTTATGGGTCCATTTGTAGAGGCTCTAAAAGTATTATAATCTATTCCATCGGCTACCATCAAACTGCCGCACACGAGTTCCCCCTTGATCAAGCTGACTAACGGCACCCGTCAGGGATGTCCATTATCTCCATTATTGTTCGTACTATGTGTAGAACCTTTAGCCTCGGCCATTCACCTTAATCCAGATATAAAAGGAGTAGTCGTTAATAATGTAGAATACAAGGTATCGTTATTCGCAGATGATATACTTCTATCACTAACCTCCCTGCATATCACCCTCCATAATCTTCATTCTCTCCTACAATCATTCCAAAACATCTCCGGATACAAGATAAATACAACTAAACCGGAGGCCTTGCCTATTAACTGGCGTCTGATTTACTTGGAGTCCCTGCAAGCTAACTATCAATAAAATTGGAAGCCTAAATCCATAAAATATCTAGGGGTCAACATCACCAAAACCTATCCCACCCTCTATAGTCAAAACTTCCCTAAACTTTTCACCGAAATACGTGCAACCTACGAAATGGGGACCCGCGCTATCATGGTTGGGCGCATTTTGCTAAAAGAGACATCCTTCCCAATTGCTATACTTGTCGAAACTCTACCATCCCGATTCCTATAAAAACTAAAAACTTCAAGCTCCCATATTAAAATTCATATGGGCTTATGGGAGACACCGCATCAAAAAATTTACACTTCTAGCTAGGAGAGAGGAGGGGGGATTGGGGGTTCCAGATATATTAAAATACTATTGGGCTGCTCAATTACGTAGAGTCCCAGCGTGGTCGTCGCTTTTCGCCTTCTCCAGATGGGCAGAATTAGAAAAAGCCTGGCTTGCACCTATACACCCAAACTCTCTGCTATGGAATACCTCTACTGGACACTCAGCTACAATCTTAATGGGGCCTATGGCTCTAACGAGAGACGTCTGGAGGAGATGTGCAAGGATATACAACCTATGTTCACAAGCCTTGGGACTCACTTCATTTTTGTTCAATCCGGCCTTTCAGATTGGACTGAACAATCCGGGCATGAAGGTCTGGTTCGACAGGAGGCTATTCCAGGCAGCAGACTTAGTGGACCCTACTACTAGACAGGTTATGACGTTTGACAGACTAAAATCCAAATTCTCATTACCAGAGTCCTGCCGTTTCTCACACCTACAGATCACACACTTTTTACATAATGTACTGGGTACTCTAACAGTCTCAACCCCCACAACATTTGAAAGGATTTGCAGAAATAATACATCGACTAGAGGTTTAATATCAGAAATTTATTCACTTCTCTCCAACCCCTTCCCAGATGTTCTGGTGAAACATGGATACATGGCAAAATGGGAAGCATTTATTCAAAGAGAAATCACGAAGGAGGAGTGGCAGATGATATGGCAAAGGGCAGCACAGACATCGCGTGGCAATCTGTATAGAGAAAATCAATAAAAAATATTAATGCTTTGGTACCATACCCCCACTGTGTTACATAAATTTAACCCTCTTTTGCCTAACATATGCTGGAGATGTCATTCTGCTCTGGGAAATGTTTTTCACATATTTTGGGAATGCCCCAAGATTGGAGATCTGTGGAAGGCAGTAAAACTTCTCATTAAAGATATGACGGGATTGAAATTACCTCTGGACCCCCTATTTTACTTGCTAAATTTAACAACTATAGAAGTTAGGAAACGCACAATGAAGATGATTGTGCATGTCCTTACGGCGGCGCGATGTCTGATTGCTGTGTTCTGGAAGAAGCAGGATTCTCCTTCTCTGATGGACTTAACACAAAGAATTAAAGACGTCCGTCATATGGAGTATCTTACAGCTTCTCTGAACAATACCCTCAATTTGTTCTATGCAACCTGGGAGATCTGGGACACATTTGTGGTAGAGAGAGGCCTTTGATTCGGTGGAGACATGTGATCCTGAGCACTGGGTACATGCGTCAAGCCTTACTAAGCTCAGCTTGCGGAATTCCTGCCCGTTCCCTTCTGTATTAATCCCTTCTGTGTCTTGTCTTGTGTTGTGTGAAGTAGATTCATAGTGAATTCAAGCTTTGAGAATTTAACTTGCTTTGGAATATGTTTGCATTAGTATGAATATCACTTTTACATGTTTCTTACTTTGTGCTCATTTTGTTACTGGCTCAGTGCTGGATGATTCTAAAGAGAAATAGATATTTACCTGCCAATATTGAAAAATGTTATCTCTTCAACTGTTACACTATTGTATGAATATGTATAACTATACTTAATAAAAATACAGTTTATCAAAAAAGAAAAAGTTTGCTGAAATCAGGGCTGTGGAGTCGGCAAGCCAAAGCCCCGACTCCTCAATTTCCCAAACCTCCGACTCCCGACTCCCTCATACTCGGCGCATGTTTAAGTAATAACTTTACTGTAGTAAAATGGTCTCATCAGGCTGTTTATCACCTTATGATACAATAATCAAGCTATTTAGCTAGAACAGACACTGAGAAGCAAAATAGTAACAATGTTTTGATCTTTTGAACACTTGTAGGGAGAGTTGAAGAAAAAGCTGTGTTTGTATCCAAGTCCAGTCTGCACCAACATTGGGAATGTGTAGAAGAGACCTGGGTTCAGATTTTGGTCAAGATATGGTTGAATCTGATTCAGAGCCCAGAAGGAGTCAGGCAGTGCTGAAAACCAAAGGTGGATTTCCCAAATACTAACAAAATAATCAAAATGTAAATTTTGATTTTTAGGAGCAAAACAGTAACAATGCAGTTGCAGGAAAGAATCCGCAGAACTAAGCAGATGCTAAATACTTGCAAGTCAAATTTATATATAAAATAGGTAAGATGACTGTATATAAAATTACAGTAGCCTCATGTACAAAGCTGTAGTGGATGGTGAGATATGGAGCTGAAAGTCACAAGTTCAAAACATTGTTACCATATTTCTTGTCAGTGTAAAATATATTTATTGGAAATGACTTTAGAACACAAAAAAATTGTAAATATGCAAAACACTACAGGAACATTTGTGGAGTCTCTGAATTTGTTCTGAGAAATAGTATTTCAGATCCTGCATACATGACCTCACACCTGACCTCATTTTTTTCCGGGCTAGAGAACGGCCTCTCTACACTAACTTGGGTTGGGGGCAAAGCGGTGACCACAGGGGCAACTCTCTAAAAATGTCAGGGTATAAAGGAATTGCCTCAGCCACAGTCCGTTTTGATGAATGGTTTGAACTCTTCTACTTCTTTGAAAGCAGGTGAAAAATTTTGCTGAAATCTGTTTGTCATGGGAGCAGAATCTTTTCCCTGGGACAGCGCTTTGCCTGCTCCATGTCATCAATTACACTCCTCATGTGATGAGGCTGAAGATTGGGAGCAGCAGCACTGGCCGCACCCAATTCCTCTTGCTCTTTGCATCGAACTAACTGGACCATCTAATTATATATTTTGGGAGTCGGAGTCGGTCCCTTTTATGACGACTCCGACACCTGCAACATAGGCACCGACTCCACAGCCCTGGCTATAGCGTGTCTTCTCTTGAAACCAATTATGGTGCTGTTTCTCTTTTATTCCTCCTGGAAAATAATAATTTGACAGCTAGGTCATACCATTCCCTTTAACAGGTCTGTAAGCTCCTATATTGCCCAGTAAGTGCTGACTGTGTTAGACTATGTAGGGGCATATCATATTGAAAAGAGGAGTGGAGTTACTCAGTTATACAGTATCTCACAAAAGTGAGTGCACCCCTTACATTTTTGTAAATATTGTATTATATATTTTCATGGAACAACCCTGAAGATAAGACACTTTGAAACAATGTAAAGTAGTCAGTGTACAGCTTGTATAAGGGGATGTTCACATGGCGTATTGCGGCACATTCTGTACCTGCCGCAATACACAGGGTGTTATAGAAGTACTTGCTGGCCAAAGTGCACGGGGAGGGGGGGGGGCATTTAGCTCCATTATGCCCTCCGCATAAACCCTGGGAAGACATGACTTGTCACTTTTCATCCAGCGTTCAATACACGACGGGGAAGACGGACATAAGTCATAGCTCTCTATGAGACCTATGAATCTGTAAAAATTGTGGGGCACATTTTGGATATATTGCAGTGTAAATACGTGCCGGAATATGCCCCGTGATTATGTTGTGTGAACATACCCTAACAAATTAACTCGACACACAACCATCAATGTCTAGAGGACTGCTGGCAAAAAAGTGAGTACACCCCTAAGTGCAAATGGACAAATTGTGCCAAAGTGTCAATATTTTGTGTGGCCACCATTATTTTCCAGCACTGCTTTAACTCTCTTTGGCAGGGCTGTAGAGTCGGCAAGCCAAAGCCCCGACTCCGACTCCTCAATTTCCCAAACCTCCGACTCCTGACTCCCGCATACACGGCGCATGTTTAAGTGATAACTTTACTGTAGTAAAATGGTAACATCTGGCTGTTTATCACCTTATGATACAATAATCAAGCTATTTAGGTAGAACAGCAGTGACAAGCAAAAGGGTAACAATGTTTTGATCTTTTGAACACTTGTGGGTAGAGTTGAAGAAAAAGCTGTATTTGTATCCAAGTCTAGTCTGCACCAACATTAGGAATGTGTAGAAGAGACCTGGGTTTAGATTTTGGTCAAGACATGCTTGAATCTGATTCAGAGCCCAGAAGGATTCAGGCAGTATTGAAAACCAAAAGGTGGATTTCCCAAATACTAACAAAATAATAGAAATTAATAGTTTGATTTTTAGGAGCAAAACAATAACAATGCAGTTGCAGGAAAGAATCTGCAGAACTAAGCAGATGCTAAATACTTGCAAGTCACATTTATGTATAAGATATGTAAGATGACTGTATATAAAATTACAGTAGCCTCATGTACCAAGCTGTAGTGGATGGAGAAATATGGAGCCTGAAAGTCACAAATTCAAAACATTGTTACCATTTTGCTTGTCAGTGTAAAATATATTTATCGGATATGACTTTAGAACACTAAAAAATTGTAAATATGCAAAACACTACAGGAACATTTGTGAATCTCTGAATTTGTTCTGAGAAATAGTATTGCCTCCATCAGATCCTGCATACATGACCTCACGTCTGATATCATTATTTCCAGGCTAGAGAACGGCCTCTCTACACTAACTTGGGTTGGGGGAAATTGGTGACCAAAGGGGCAACATCTCTAACAATGTCGGGTATAAAGGAATTGCCTCAGCCACCATCAGTTTTGATGAATGGTTGAACTCTTCTACTTCTTAGAAAGCAGGTGAAAAATTTTGCTGAAATCTGTTTGCCATGGGAGCGGAATCTTTTCCCCTGGGGCAGTGTTTTGCCTGCTCCATGTCATCAATTACACTCCTCATGTGATGAGGCTGAAGATATGGGAGCAGTAGCACTGGCCGAACCCAATGCCTCTTGCTCTTTGCATCGAACTAACTGGACCAACTTATTATATATTTTGGGAGTCGGAGTCGGTCCCTTTTATGACGACTCAGACTCCTGCAAAATAGGCTCCGACTCCTGCTCTTTGGCATGGAGGTCACTAAAGCTTCACAGGTTGCAGCCACAGGACTCCTCTTACACTCCTCCATGAAGACATCACAGATCTGGTGGATGTTAGAGACCTTGTGCTCCTCCCCCTTCCATTTGAGGATGCCCCACAAATGCTCAATAGGATTTAGGGCTGGAGACACGCTTGCCCAGTCCTGCACCTTCAGGGTATGTTCACACGATGTATTGTGGCGCGTACAGTACATGGTGTCTTTTGGGAACTTGCGCTACTATGCGCATACTCGCGCGGCACAGTGTGGCCGGGAGCCCACGAGCCCCATTGACATTCATTGCTCGTGGCGCTTATTCGTCGCGAATAATTGACATGTAACTTATCTCCCCGCGCGTACAATACAAACGTATTGTACGAGCGAGGAGATGAGACGTAATCCATAGTTCTATGAGAACTATGGATAACCGTAATTTCGCCGCGCATCTTGCCCGTATAAGAGCGCACATACTCAGCGAAATGCGCGCCGAAATTATGCCATGTGAACATAGCCTTATCTTTATCTTCGTTAGCAAGGCAGTGGTCGCCTTGGAGATTTGTTTGAGGTTGTAATACTGTCCTGCGGCCCAGTATCTGAGAGGAGGGGATCAGGCTCAGCTTCAGTATGTCACAATACATGTTGGCATTCATGGTTCCCTCAATGAACTGTAGCTCCCCACAGCTGGCAGTACTGTTTAGAAATGTATTTTGAAACATATTATTAATTTTTCTTTGTTTGTCAGTTTGTACATTCTGTTGAAGTTTGTGGGAAAGAATGACATGCAGTCAGCTAAACCACTGTAGACCACTCACAGCAGCAGGGGATGAGGATGTTGACCTTTCAGGAGACAGTGACCACCTGCTGACTTAGGTCATAACTGCACATGACAAGAGCAGTGTTGTGATTTTAAAAGCAGAAGTATGTTGATGGCTAAAACAAGTGGCAAGTAATAAAAGAGAAGCTGCATACACTACTGTGGTAAAAATGGCCGGAAATGCTGCACCTCTTCACTGCCTAAAAGTAAGGGTGATTAGCGGCTGCCACAGACCTCTGCCAGGTTTTGTGTCATGTGAAAACCAAGGCCCAATTCACATCTTGTTTATGGCCTCCCTTTATTCATGATATCCCAATATACACCATAATGCATCCCAATGTATAAAGCAGATCTAGAGATTTGTAGGGCAAAGGTAATCTGAACTGGACCACATTTGCCCCATTTACTGAGCCTGTACACTTTATGTATTGGACACACAAGCTGCTCTGAAAAAATGAAAGCGGAGCTCTGATTGATTGCAATGGGCAAAGTCTTACACTTAAAGGGGTTTTGCCACCATGTAATGTTGACGTGGGAACCTCCAAAATGGGTATTTAATCACTTTTCTAAATATATGTGATGACTCTGAGAGATACAGCATTTCTAAATCCCCCTTAGTAAACCTGAAAGCTTCCACTAGACACGACCCAGGAGCTGACAGGCCGCGCTTGCGTGAAACGCTTCTTATCTGATGACCGGGAAAATAAATGAGCTTTTAAGGCACAGGGTAGAAAGTACAGTCTATGAGGCTGTGTCTTGCTGTATTGAGAATCCACTGTTGTACTGTTTATTATTTCACTTAAGTTTTGAGACGCTCCCTTATTCCTCACTCCTTACTCACCCGCTCCCTCTCAGCCCTGAAGCTTTCCTGACTCAGCATGATTTGTTGACATTCTCCCTGTGCTGATAAGGAAGGTAAGAAACTTGCGTCCTGGCAAATCCCCTTTAAGGTATGTACACACGGCGTGTTTTGTCCGTGTGTACATACGTTATCAGATGCGTGTTTGGATCCGTCTTAACGGACCCATACACGCATCTAGCAATGAGCAGTGTGTTTTGCATTGCTTGCAATGTAAATCGTGCCTCTCCGATGGGAGTGATCGCTGATGTGTGTTTACTTGCATCTTTTAGATCCATCTTTCGGATCCGTTCTAAGAATTGACATGTCAGTTCTTGATCTGAAAGATGCAGCAGACGCCCTATTTAAAAAGCCAAAATGCATCCAACACGCAGGCATTTGGATCCGATTGACGCTGCGTTTTTGGATATGATTTTCGGATTTTCATAAATGAGGCCCTATGTGTATACTTTCTGTAAATAGGGAAAACATCATCTAATTCTGAGCACATTTGCCCTATAGATTTCTATGACAGCCTAACCAAAGTATTCAGCAGGATACATTCTTCACAGTATCCTGACAGACACCACAAACAGAGGCCATAAACACAGAGTGAATACGGCCTAAGGATTGGACATTTTTAAATCCAACAGACACGATTCTTGTTTGACCCAATAGCAAATGTCGGGACTGTTGGACTTTATACGTATTAGCTTGCCAGGAAGCCCGGGCTTTGTAGTGTGACATTAGCTATAGGAACCGCAAACAGCACTTGTTCAGAGATATACACAAAGTGGCATCTACAGAGGGGTTGTCCAGGATAAGAAAAAGCATGTTTGCTTTTTTCCAAAAACCACACCACACCTGTCACAGAATGTAGCTGGTATTGCAGCTCCGCTCCATTTAAGTGAATGGGACTGCATTGCAATACCAGACATATCCTGTGACAAAGGTGGTGCTGTTTTTGAAAGGAAGTAGCCATGTGTATCTAATCCTGGACAACCCCTTTAACCTTAATGAGATTTTCTTTCATTGAGCTGGGACACAAGTAGATCAGCAAAAAAGACATTGGATTAAAATAAATGACTCACAAAGCTGTTTCACATAATAATGTGAAGCTCTGTGGTTTCTAGTATTTCAGCTGTGATGTAGACGCTGTGAAACTGACCTAAGGCACTTGAAGTTTTTGGTGCAGTTTCAGACACAGTCATTGTTTACAGTGAAGCGGTCATCGGTGTGTGATGTAGCCAAAGGACGTCCATTTCTTTACCTTTTTGCGACTCTTCCAGTCTCTGTATCTACAACCTGCTGATGACGCTCTGTGATACTGTAAGCTCGGTGGCCACTACCGTCTGAATGCATCCAGCCTTGCAATGGCGAGATACTGTTGATCAATTGTAAGGTGTTGTTTTGGTCTCATGATGTCAAACTGTGAACAGCATGATGACTGTTTAAATCCCAATTGAAACTGATCCCCTAAATTTATTGTGCGACTCGGGGATCAAACACGTTTTTGGAATTTTGCCATTAAGCTCCTTGTTAGAGATCGGCAAGTTGTGCAAAAAAATACTGAAACAGTGAGCAGTTGGACATTTGCGTTCTAAAGTTAAGATATGGTCTCATTTAGTGTATTTCAAAAATATTGAAATAACTTTGTGTTCATCCTTAAATTTCAATCAAAAGCTAAATATCCCTAACTTTTTGTGAGTAGTGTATAAGTTGTTCATATCTTAATAAATTTTGTGTATTTTACACTAGTCTTGCTCCAGTTAAAGATGACTGTATGAAACTCCAGTCTTACTAAAACTGCCCCATGATGTGTTTTTGGTATACTTGGTCATAGGTGTTTTCGGGCAGTCATACCCTGTTTCCCCAAAAATAAGACAGCGTCTTATATTAATTTTTGCTCCTAAAGATGCACTATGTCTCATTTTCAGGGGATGTCTTATTTTTCCACAAATAAATTATGGCATTCTATACTAGTGTGTGTGTGTGTGTGTGTGTGTGTGTGTGTGTGTGTGTAAACTTTAAGATGTGTGTGTATTTATGTTTGTATGTGTATGTATATATATATATATATATACATCTTAAAGTTTAGAGTCACAAACCATAGGATATATGTATGTAAAGAACATTTTATGGAAGCTGCAGTGACCTTTCTCAAAGGATGGCAAATGTGACTTGTAGAACTAGAAGTTCCATTCCCCATCAGCGATCCTGTGAAGTGTGTGTGTTAGTATCATTGCTCTGTTCTCCCCGCTCTTCCCTCTATTACTTACATGTACTTTGTCTCCTGTCCTGGGATGTTCGGGACCTGTGGTGACATCAGTCACATGACCTCCCTGCACAGGTCCTTCAACTCTCAGGTGCTACAACAATATGTCCCAGGCCGGTTCTCAGGATGAGCGGGGCTTGGGAACACCTGCCTCTCTCCACTCCCCTCCTCCCCATTCTCTCTGCCCACCCTTAGGGACGGCCCTGTGTATGGGGAGCTGCAGCAATGATTTCCAATATGTCTTATTTCCGGGGGGTGCCTTATATTAGGGAATTCAACAAAATCTCTGCTGTGCCTTACTTTCAGGGGTGTCTTATTTTCGGGGAAATGCGGTAGACATGCTGTTCATGCTGAGAGTACTTTAGACTTAATATCATTCTTTGTTCCTGCAGTCAGAGCACCCAAATCCTGGAGTGAGGTATCCAGGAACAACCCGTGTGGCATACTTACCTGATTGTCCAGAAGGAAACAAAGTCCTGACACTCTTTAAGAAAGCATTTGACCAACGTTTGACCTTCACCATTGGGACGTCAATGACCACAGGAAGACCTAACGTCATCACGTGGAATGACATTCACCACAAGACTAACTGCACGGGAGGACCACAGTTGTAAGTGTTTGAATTTACTCACTTCAATCCTTAGAGCTCTTCTATTTCACTGTTGAAGCCTCTTTGGGGTTGTTCGACACTAGGATGGCTGCAGTATCATACTAAGACATACCAGCGTATGGTCAAGGTTTTTTTCACTGTATAGTAATAAAAGTCCTCTCTATGTTGTACATTGGGTATTTTTTGTTGGCATATTTTTTATTGAGTACTGCCAGAAATATATTTTCTTTTTAATTGTACTAGCACCTACCATAGTGCTGGGTCCCACTCACTTTGGTACCAGAAAAGCTGCAAATAACTTTTGAATTATTCAACGTAATATAAAGAAATGTGAACCGCACATATTTTATTCTGTGACCATCAAAATGATGTCACGACATATGTTGAAAATGTCCACCATTTGCATCCAAGCATGCTTGAACAGGTGCTCCATGTTTAGGAAGGTGCATGTCATTATACCCGGATCCACTGGGTCTTTTTCTTTATGGATATTAGTCTGCAGTTTCCCAAGTGTTCTTGGCACGCTCCGGTACACTCGTCCATTCAGATAGCGCCTAAAAAAATAAATCAGGTGATGTTAAAGGGGTTGTCTCATCTCAAAGTTTCATAGGATGCATGAATGAAATAATGCTGCTTTGCTCTGTCACTTCCTGGTCAAGCTGTCTGTAATTGGCATATGAGCTCCTTGTATTCAGACTTCTCTATTTTAGTCTAGATTAAATAAATTACCTTCTCTGAGGTCCTGAGAAGCTTCTGAGCTAATGTAAACAGTAGAGTAATTACTGTCTTTTGTCTGAAAGATCAGATAACACACAAGCTCTGACACTGCCTAGACCTGTGTGATGACATCACTCCCTGCTATCAGATAGAACAAACAGCAGGGGAAAAGGAGTACACAGGTCGGTCACTTGGGAAACCAGAAAAGCCCTCAGAAGGTAAAAAAGCATTTTTAGCCCTTTAACAAAAAAAGATGAACAAAGCCATATATTTGGAAAACATCTTCATTTAGTGTTCCCTAGATTTTGAAAGCTAATCTTTGTAGTTAGACAACCCCTTTAAATCTGGTGATCACAACAGCTAACATCCCATGGAAACTTGTAATCCTGTTATCAAAGAGAGCCTGAATTTCAGCTAAGTTGACACATGGCCTATGGCACGTGACACCATTCTGCTGAAGGCAACCTATGGTGACCTCTTCATTGACCAACGCGGCCGGTATTGAGTAAGAAATAAATGTAGTGAATCCAGATTTGCTGGCGCCCACCTTCCTAAACACGGAGCCTTGCATTCAGGAATGCACAAATGCAACAGATATCGTGACATCACTTTGGTCAAAGAGTATTTTTTTTTTTTTTTTTTTGGGAAAAAAAGACATTCTCTTTATTTGGTGAACAGGAAAATAGAATAATTTACTATCGGAATGTTAATACAAACTCCAGATTCTTTTTGCTGTTCACTCTGGAGCCAAACTTGCAGTAAAACCTATGGGCACCAGCGCCTTCATGATGACACTTCAGAGAGGGACGAGTAGGACAAAAAAGGAGGGTAAGCTTTTAGGACCCTTCAATATACATGGCCCATCTGTCCCTCCAAGTAAAATACAGTATAACGGATAGAAACATTAATAAATGAAACTGCCCCTATGGTCTGGCTGGTATCAAACAGTAGAGAAGATTCAGCCGCTCATCACCATCCGGACAAGTTCTTCATAATTAATGCATCCATTGGCATCTTCATGGCCAGACAGTAGCATCTCTACCTCTTCCTCGGCCATCTTTTCTCCTAGTGTGACAAGAACATGACGGATACACTTGACCCATTAACAGTGCCGTTGGCTTCCTTATCAAATACTCTCATCCCTTCAACAAAGTTCTTCTATTGTGCCCTGGTTCTTGTTCTTTGCAATGGTTTGCATCATGGGTAGAAACTGATCGAAGCCAAGTGCCTTGGTGTTCAGCTCTTCAGCTTTAGGGTTTCCCAAGACCTTGAGAACCTCTGCATTTGTGGGGTTCTGGCCCAGAGCTCGCATGACGTCTCCACACTGGTTGTACATGATTTTGCCATCTCCGACGCGATCAAAGAGAGCAAAAGCCTCCCTGAAATCGGCGATCTGATCTTCTGAGAAGTCGCACATGTTTCCTGCTCGTCCCTCTGCCGAAATGTGAACTGCACCCTGCCGGGGAAGCGCCTTCTAAAGAGTATTTTATGTGCAACACAAATTTCATTGTAATCTGCAAGATCGTTTCAAAATTTTTTGTGCTTTGGTTACCCCGATAATTTAAAAAAAAAATAATTGTCTTTATGGGAAATGATATTGGCCGAATTTCATCCAATCTAAAAAGAATAGTCTTTAAATGGACAACTCCATACAAATATGGCTGTCAACACATTACCTTAGACCCTCTTATCAGCCTGTGGGAGGGTCAGCTTTTTTGTCTGCCTCTTTCTTACCCTGTACAACCACTTGCGTGAATATGATATCTTCTAGCTTCGAGGTGCCTGTGTAAAGAATTCAGGACCCTCAGGTTCTGTAAATCAGAGTTTACTCATGCGGCATCAGGATTGACAAGACAGCAAGGAGGAGGCCGTATAGGGAGTGCAGAAGTAAAGCATGAACTGTACAGTGCCTGAGACAATGGCGCAGAGCTGCCATAAATTCCTGGCTACTTCTTACAAATAGGGGACTTTTTTGTCTTTAAGAGAAAAAACAGGTTAGGTCTGATTTTCTTTCAAGCTGGAGGAACTTGTAATTATCATCATTTAGAGTCACGTAAGTGCTGCAAATAAACATATTCAATTAATTGAAATTTCAGTAGAGCGACCATGGCATATAAGTCTCTACACACCTACATGGTGCTTCTCCCCAATTAGGAACAGTATGTTTGTTTTTTTAAGCTAGAGCCTCCCGCCCATCTAGCCAATAATTTTAATCTGCACTGATGAGGGAAAAATACCCTGAAACCGCTGTCTGCAGATATTATGGCATATAAGTCTTTACACACCTACATGGTGTCTCTCCCTCATGAGGAACAGTATTTTTTTTGAGCTACATCTAGAGCCTATCACCCATCTCGCCAGTTCGTTAATCTGCACCGATGAGGGGAAAATGCCCTAAAACTGCTGTCTGCAGATAAATATCTGGTTTGGCTTTACACCCAATCATATTGCAAGGCTGACTGAGTCCGATGTGATTTGAGGAACACTACATACAGTAGCTAGTGCTGCATAGTTATATAGCTAGCCCTTATTCCTTGAGCTTATTTTAATATTTTTGAATTTTTAATATGTAAAATTGTGACAGTGTGATTTTTTATAAGATTTCCAGAAAAAAAAAAAAAACATGACCATTTATAACAGGAGCAGAAAATTTAAAGGGGTTGCCAAGAACTTACAAAAGCTCATTGGTCCACTGGGGCATGATTAAAAATAGAAGCGAACTCACCTCCGTGACGCTCCTGTTTCGATGGCTGTCCCGGTTCTTCCCTGGTGCACAATGAACATTCATTGTTCACGTGCTATGTTCAGCCAATCACAGGCCTCAGCGGTCCATAGGGCAGATATGTATACATATAAAAAGCTGGAGACATTGGGCCTTATGTATGAAAACTGTCCAGCCATAAGACTGTCTTGGTTGCTTTCTGGCTGGACAGTTTTTATACAGAAGGCCCAATGTGTACAAGGCACAACAACTAGATGTTTTTATGGTGTTGGTGTATGTTGCGAGGTTCAGGTGCCAGTGTAATTATCTTCAGAAACTATAGATAGAATATAATGGTAAAGAGATGAAAAGGGTGGCTGATCCTCTCCTCTTATTTGCTATTGCTACCACATGTTGAATTGAGGGTTACTCTGTAATTTTTGGAAGTAGGAAAGTCCTGCCCGAGTCACATGTTAATGTCTTTTGTTAGGTAAATTAGAATCCACTGGGTTAGAGATAACCGTGTGTAATTGGATTAAAATCTGGCTGCTGGATCATACTCAGAGAGTGGTGGTAAATGACTCCTACTCTGAGAGGTCCCCGGTTATGAGTGGTGTGCCCCAGGGCTCAGTATTAGGTCCTCTCTTATTTAATGTATTTCTTAATGATATAGTGGAGGGGATCAATAGCACGGTTTCGATTTTTGCAAATGACACCAAGCTATGCAGGGTAGTGCAATCTATGGAAGAAGCCCATAAATTGCAAGCAGACCTGGACACACTGAGTGTTTGGGCATCCACTTGGCAAATGAGGTTCAATGTGGATAAATGTAAGGTTCTGCATCTGGTTAGAAAGGCAACATATGTCCTAGGGGGAGAAAAACTTGGAGAATCGTTTGTTGAGAAAGATCTGGGCGTTCTTGTAGATCATAGACTACAGAACAGCATGCAATGTCAATCAGCTGCCTCTAAGGCAAGTAAGATATTGGCGTGTATTAAAAGAGGCATGGACTCGCAGGACAAGGATGTCATTCTACCGCTGTACAAAGCATTGGTGCGTCCTCACTTAGAATATGCTGTTCAGTTCTGGGCCCCAGTTTATAGAAGAGATGTAATGGAGCTAGAGAGAGTACAAAGACGAGCAACCAAACTTATAAGGGGAATGGAGCATCTTAGTTATGAGGAGAAGTTAATAGAATTGAACTTATTTAGTCTTGAAAAAAGATGGCTTCGGGGGTACATGATTAATTTATATAAAAATATAAATGGTCCCTACAAAAAGTATGGGGAAAAATGATTTCAAGTGAAGCCCCCTCAAAAGACAAGGGGACATTCCCTTCGACTAGAGAAAAAAGGATTCAATCTCCAGAGGAGAAAAGCGTTCTTCACTGTAAGAACTGTGAATCTGTGGAATAGCTGCCTGAGGAGCTGGTCACAGCAGGAACTGAAGAGAGTTTCAAGAAAGGCTTAGATACCTACCTGGAACTAAAGAATATTAATGCGTATGTAGCTATGTAAAATTCTGGATCCTGGCTGGTGGAGGCTCTGGGGTCAGAGATGGGGTCTCCACTGGAGCAGATTGGTTCTTGCCTTGTGGGTTCCAGGGCATTAACCAGTGGTGAGGCTGGGCTTGTAGTCCTTGTCTCTCTCCCTTCACCCACATTTTACCCATCCTTGGTTGAACTTGATGGACACATGTCTTCTTTCAACTGTACTAACTATGTAACCAATATCTCCTCCACATGTTATTTATCTTGGTGAGGGCTCTGTTCAGCAAACTAGTATATCATAAAAGGAATGGTGATTAACTAGGCGTGGACACGAGCTCTCTACATCTTTGTTACGAGCATGGACTACTGATAAAAAGTAAAAGGTGCAGCTGCTATAAATAAGGAGATGAGGGATTAAAGGGAGTGTCCAGTATTTTAACAAAAGAGTCTGCCGGTCAGGAGGGTTTGACAAAATTAATAACCGTAACTTGCTTACGAAGCTGGTTGTCATGCAGCGCTACTGCTCTTGGTGCTCTCATCAGTCATGTGACACGGTAGCCAATCACTGTTCCTAGTCGTCTGCCTGCATGAACAGCACATGACCACGAAGGCCAGTGATTGGCTACAGAGTCACGTGACCAGTGAACGTGACATCATCAGCAGGGAGCAGCGGCAATACTGGAACGGAGAGGGTTTGACGGGTGAATTTAGTTTATTTCCTTTTTAAACCCTGCCGACCAGCAGACCCTATTTTTAAATTAACAGACAACCCATTTAAGAAGGAGTTGTGGACACTGCTTAACCAAGCTTCTCTTTATTTCATCTGGAAAGGGCAATTTTTCAGAAGAGGTCTAGGATGTAATGAATTTTCTCATTAAACCAAGATCCTGTTGTTATACAATTCCTATGAAATATATATGCAACCCCCCCTCCCCCCTTGGGTTATTTCCTGCTTTATTTTGTCACACTGTAGAACCAGACTGGATTTAATTTGGCCTTTTCTGCACTGATGAACTAGGAAGACTAATGACTATGTTCATTACAGTTATTAATCACAAAATAATTGCATGCAGATTTATTCACCCCTAATAATGTGATAGCAGAATTATTACAGAAACAGGTAATTGGTTCTAGAAGTTAGGTACGTACATATGGTAGTGTGCGTTACAATCACATTAAAGAGGTGTCATCACAGACATTCGCTAGGATATGCCAATGACAGATGGGTACAGGTCCTACTGCTTGGAAATTCTCCAATATGAATGGATAAATGACCATGCTTGCATTGTTACTCTATACTTGTGTCAATGGGAGTTCTGGGTGGCGTAGCCACTTTTCCATTCAGAATGGTGGGTTTTGGAGGCCTGTCCTAGAGATAGGTGCAGTTCCTACCTCTAGGACCCGCACCTATCTGGCATTGATGGCATTTACTCTCGATATGCCATCAGATTTTGTGAGTGCAAAAGCCCTTTAAGGTTGGGGTTCCACAATCGCAGCAGCTGGGTGCCAATGAATGCCCAAGTTTGCCAGTGACGATTTCTCCAGCAAACTTGTAAGGCCATTGGTGGCTGCGGTTAATTCGGAACGCTGTTGTCAGACTGTGGGACCCCCAACCTGATTTCTGTAATATTGCCATAGTGTTACTGGCATCGCCTTTTTAACAAAGTCTTTTGTTCACCAGTTTTACCTGTAAAAAATGGGCGAACCATGTTACCGCTAGGTTAACAGTCAAGATGTTTCGAGCAGAGGCGTTAAAGGGGTTTTGCCACGATCTCATTTCATACCTCCTGCATCCAGCTCTTCAGCTCTGTGTGGTCAGAAGGAGGCGTGTGTGTGATTTGTTTGAATTGCATATCATGTGACCCAGCAGGATGACATCACCAGGCCTGTCCTCTCTCTAGTGAAAGAAAGGTCTGTTTATGTATAGAGCTGTAAGTAGCTACACTGTGGCTCAGAGGTAACATTTTTGCTTTACAGCACAAGGGTCCTTGGTTCAAATCCCTGCAGGAACTTAACCTGTAATTTTTTTTCCTCTTTATCAATGCACAAACATCATTGAGGTTTCTTTTTTTTTTTTTTACTACTTGCACTGTTTGACTTGTTACTAACTAGTCCAAAGGACAGGAGTACAGTAGAATGACAGTACCCGGTGTTTGAACACTCAGTAGCTGCCTGAGAGGAGAAGTGATGTCTGAGCATGTGCGACCAGGACAGAGGAGCTCTCAGCCCTGGTCGTATCCTCTGGAGATGAGCTGTAAACAATGGATCACTAAAGGAGCACTGAAACAAAAATGGTGCAGAATTTTTAATAATGATGAATGGTGAAAATGTTTATTATTTAATATTCAAACTTCTCACGTCAATTTTACTTTGTGGCAAAACTCTTTTAACTGTTTTCCTGACTGAATTGTGAGGCGCTGTGTTTACAACAATCCTTACTTGAGGGCTTCAACTATTAAAAGGCAAAGCGTAAGCCATTTGGTGAAGTACACAAAAAAGATGTGGCAGTCTGTAACATGTAAACGGGCCTTATGATTCACCTATTACAAAAACAACATTGCAGTAAAGCATAGCGGAAGCAGCATGGGAGTATGAAAAGAATAGCAAACTGGGAGAAGATTTATTTTCCAGTAGGACATTGACCCCAGACAAAACCAAAGCTACAAAGGCATGTAACCGCAATGTTATCTGCTTCCTGTCAACCATAAATTTATACACGTCCTATTTTTCTTGGCTTTTGGAAATATTCTATTAAGGATGTCTACTTATTTTCTAGGTACAGACCTCTCCACTAGGATGCCCGCACCACCATGACCTCCTTTGTAGGATACATTTTTGATAGGTGTCAGGTGCCCATGCAGTAATGTATCTGTGTCCATAACATCCATGTATAAATCTGTTTTACTCCTTATGTAATATCGCCTACAGTTAGGGCGCGTTCTCACTGCACAGGACAAATACCGTTTGGTTTGCCGGCCGGTATTTGTCCTGTTTTGCGGCCGTCGTGCTTGATGAATGTTTTGTGGGCGGAAAAAGTGCCGGACGTGAAAACCCGTGCAGTGGGGCCTGCTGCATGGGTTTTCCATAGAGCACCATTGTGCTCATTTTCGGCTGGTTTTTCAGGCGGTCTGAAAAACCGTCCGAAAACCCATGCCGTGGGGACATGCCGTCCGGTATTTGTCCAGTTTTCCGGCCGTCCCCACGGCCGCGGTGGGGATGGCTTTTCTCCGCGATGAGCGGAGAACAGCCCTCCCCCCTCCCATTGAGATGATCATATTCCGTCCGGAAACCGAACGGAAGAATGAACATGTTCAATGTTTTACCGCCGGTGGCAAAACCGTCGGGCAGAAATCCCGTGCAGTGGGGACTGCTGCACGGGTTTTCCATAGAGCACAATTATGCTCATTTTCGGCCGGTTTTTCAAGCGATCTGAAAAACTGCAAACCGGCTGAAAAACCGGCCGAAAACCCGTGCAGTGGGGACATGCCCTTAGAGTTGTTTTTCTGTACATTAGTGTAAAAAGGAGAATTTCACCTAAATATGTACAACGTCTTTATGCCTTTAACCTCTTGGACCTGACTATAAAAAAACTATCTTTATTCCCTCCAGGTTTGGATACCCAGACCCCACCTACTTGCTGAGAGTTCAGGAGGAATTGCGAGCCAAAGGCATCACTGCTGACTGAAGGAGGAAGAAACTGGCCATCTGTGAGCGGTAGATGGGCATGACGAGCGAAGGGGAATTTCACGGCCCAGCTCCGGTGGAGGAAACCTCCGCTTTGTTTTCTTTTCCTTTTTGCCCTCCTCCACTTTAGCTCTTTTGTTGATCGGATGTTAAAGCAAAATTAGAAGACGATAATTTACAAGGAGACTCGGTACAGAGCACACAACCAAGTTCTATCCTTTAAACTGTTATTGACTTTGCTGGCTCACCGTGCTGGTGAGTCTGAAGCTAGTCGGAGAATTGATTATGTCTGTACAGCGGTAATACATGGAACGCTTGCTGAACCACTGAGTAACCTGTGGAGACGCGTCCGTCCTTCAGCTGGATGTCCAGTTAGTCATCACTCTTCTCCTCTAGTGCTTGGCTATAGTTCAGAGAACAAGAAGACAAATGTATGTGATCGTACAGTGCATTCCGGTTCCTGCAGTTCTGATATCCATTTCTGTGGAATTACATCATATTCTGAGCTTTGTAGTTAAAAAAAAGCCACTACAAAAGACCTGCGTCATTGTTTCAGCACATTCTGGATCTTATAGTCCCGATATGTTAGTCACAGTGCTGCAATGCATTATGGATCTTGTTATTTTTCACACCTTTGATTGCCCATTGTACTAGATGCTGCAATGCTTCTCCTCCTTCGGTCTCGATTTCAATGATCTTGTATCTTATTCTTTTCTATTGCTCCTCAGTTTAATTGCCGATAAGATTTCTCGTCAAAAATGGAATTTCTTGATTTTCTAAACAATACAAAAGGGAATTTTAGCTGCTAGTTTCCATTTACACGATGGGTTTATTTAGCCACTCAATTAGACCCAAGTCTTACAAAGTTAAAGGATTTTTTTTTTTTGCCTGATTGGGTACTGTTTGAACCATGAATGTAAGACATGGCACTAAACCTGATGACACTGTTGCATCTGCTGATACAGTATCATTAGAAGGGTTTTATCATCTCCTCCATTCATGGTATATCGATAGGATATGACATTAATGTGGGATCAATGCAGGTCCCAAGGATGGGACACGTACCTATTTTAGGGATGGCCCCCAAAACTCCTGGCTTAGAATGGTGCGTGGTTACTTTTTATTCATTTCAATGGGAGTTCCCAGGACGGACGAGCGTTTGCATTCGGCTGTAGTAATGAATGGACAGTAGACGCGCAAGTGCGGCCACATCTCCATTCTGGGCCTGGTGTTTCAGGGGTCTATTTTCTTACATCATTACAGTATGCCATCAATTTATGAGATAATAAAACCCCTTTAACTTTTTTATTTCCTCCCTTTTATCATCGAGATTTCTTTTCTCTCAGAAGCCAGAAATATGGTACAAGTATGGGAAAAAATTTTTTTTTTATATATATACAGTATTAAAAGTGAACACACAATTCCTTCAAGCAAGAGTGGGTTTTCCCATATAAATTTACATTATGAAAGACAAGTAGCATACGCATCTACCAACTTGCTAGAGGTGCCTACAGTTCCCAGTTGCTTTCTATTGATATAGATTAAAGTTCTCATTATAAGAATCAAGTTATTCTGGTCTTAACTAGTTGCAAAAGTATTCTTAACTAATTGCAAACGGCTGCTAATTTGGCCGCCTCTGATTTGACAGGTCTTTCTGGAGCTGACTGTGATAATTTACTCAGTGTGACAGCCGTCTTTTGAAGCTTCACAGCAGCTTCAGTAGGTGAAAGACAAGTGGGGAGATTCAGAGGGATCTAGCCCTATATAATGTCAAATCTGTCCACTAAATGTTTTCTTACAATTTTATTTTTATACTTTTTCTAGTTCTTTTTTTTTTTATCAAACTGTATTAGTTACATGAGTGAAGCATCATTGCAGGCTCCTTTTTGAGAGTACATCTTTGCTCCATTAAAGGGGTTTTGCCACTATCAGCACTGCAGATTGGCTTATAGTGCATGGGAAGAATGCCATGCTTGCACAGCGCTTCCACATTAATTCTATGGGAGTTTCAAATAAAGCTGGAAAAACGTACTTGGCTATACTTGTAACTCCCTTAGAAATTAATGGATAGGACAGTCGCAAGTGCCTCTAACTTCATTCACTGAGGCCAGCTTCTAGCTTGCTACAGGCCTACCTGCAGCATCAACAAATTTTAAAAAAGTTTAAAGAGGTGCATCATTTCATGGTTCTGACTGCAGAAACCTGACAGACTGTTCATGTACTGTGCAGGTTAAAACCTTTTGTTAAACCTGGTAAGACGTTAGTTTCTGAGTAAACAGTAAGTCAGCTTTTATATCTGATCAGAGAGATGATTTGGGCCAAGACCCAGAGACAGTGATGCTCTCATCTTGAGCTTAAAATCATTGTCTTCCCCCTCTGCTACACTACCTAATAGTCACCATATGGGATCCGTACTTCACTTGCAACTCCTTGTATGCTTATGCAGTGGTTTTACCATCATCCGCAGGCAGGATTAATGAAGACAACACTAATGCCATTGGTTTTGCAACACTGCTGGATTAGCCGGAACAGCTGACTTGTTACTATGAACTCCACTAACAAATCACAGAAAATGGGGTCAGAAAGGCCATACTTACTGGTTCAAAGGCAGGTTAAGAACCCATTCCAATCTCAAAGCAGACAAGAAACACTTGGGAATATGCACATGTGCAAAATACTGATAAACCACCACTTACACCCTGAACGTTCATTAGGGGGTAGCAGTTTTTTTGCAGCAATTTCTGAACATACAAATCAGTTCTGTTTATCTGAATGGGATTGTTCTGGCGCCAAGTACAGGCAGGTTACCCCCCAGGTAACGAACGGGATAGGGACTGTAGGTTGAATTTGTATGTAAGTCAGAACAAGTCGATTTATTAAATGTGACTCCAGCACAAAAGGTGTTTTTTTTTTAGATTTGGATAGTGCAGGGAAGGGTTTCTACATTTGTTTTGCTGTCTGTGCCCCTGTTAAGAAGGTTTCACCTCATGGGCTGCAGTTGCACGCTGGAACTTGTCGTTCCACAGCTGCGATCTACTGTGGAACATGGAACTACAAGTGCCAGCATGCCCCATAAGTCTCCGTTTGTAACTAGGGGACAGATGTAAGTCGAAATGGTGTAAGTCAGGAACTGCTTGTATATGGATTTCTGCAGGCCCCATTCTGATAGATTGGACAATTGCAGAATTTACGCAACAACACTAAGGGCCGGCTCACACGGCTTATTCAAGCTGTAAGTGCGGGACGGATTTCGCTCGCAATTACGGCTTGAGTGAGGGGTGAGGACGCTGCTCGCCGGCCCCATAGAATTTCATTATCCACGGCGCGTATCCCGCCGGGATAATGAACATGTCACTTTCTCCCCGAGCGGGAAAGAGGGACGGAATACATAGTTCTCTATGAGAAATGTGGATTACCGTAATGGCTGGGACGGATTCCAGCCGTGTTGCAGCGCAGTACAGCGCGCAATACGGCTGCAATCCGTCCCTGCAATAAACCGTGTGAACGGCCCTTTAAGGTGCTTTTTTGGTGCCTTTATTGCTGTGCATTTCTGCAAGTTAAAAAGTGCATTGTGTGACATCATCCTAGAGGTTAAGCTCATGATACCCCTTTCTGAGTGACAGAATGATGGGTGGCATGAAATGAAAAATAGGCACTTTATGTGGCCAGTTAAGATGCAAGGTGGTCAAACATTATGAAAAAAAAAAATTTAAGTGAACATGTTTTTTTTATGAGCTCATTTGTGGTAGTGGTTCTTCTGCACCAAACACATGAAAAAGTATAAAACCATTGATGTTAATCAGAACATATTAAGAAGCTGCATCTGTCGCCTGTTCCTGAACTGACCATCGCTGTTGTTTTAATATCATCTGATTAACTTCAGTGGTTTTATACTTTTTTACGTTTTTAGTGCTGGAGAACCACTAATACAATTGAGCTTGTGCTTCCCAGTCCCGGGTCCGGTGGGACTTCCATGCACCTTACCTGATGCATATATACAAGAATCTTTCACCAACATCCACGAATTGGTTTATTTCTCTTTTTTCTGTATGTTTCTTTTGTGCTTTTAATGGTATCAACATGAGGAAATTGTTATCAGAGTTTCCTGTTGAATCTAATTGAATCATACCAAGTCTCTTACTGCTTGATGATCATCACTCTTTCTTCTAAGACATTGTTCACACCAATCTGGTGTGGGACCTGTCCCTACTGCACCTAAATCAAAGCTTACTATCGCTTGATAGGGCCCGGGTTGTTCCTAATTGTTCCTGTATTAAAATTAAAGGATGTTGCATGCAATGTTACACTCCCAGGCAAATACAATACATCAGTTATAAAAGCAAACCTTTTTGGTTACCATTGGATTCTATTTGGAGTTTCACATGAACATTTTTCAGCAAATGACATAGAGAACATTACCTAGATGAAGAGCCTGAAGTCTGATGTCCCGCTTACACTACCGTACAGGCTCCATATACAGAGAGATATTCTCGGCCAAGCTAGAGGTGAAGACCTCCATACATGTTTGGCCTCAGTATTTTGTCCAGCACAGAAAGTACTCATGTTGCTAAAGTGACTACGTTTGTACTATTGTTCAATATAGATCTGTCAGGACATCTGCAACAGAGGTCCCGAACAGGACCATGAGCACAGTATGAACCCAGCCTCATAGTAAGACTGTATTTGTTGCCCATAGCCACCAATCAGAGCTCAGTTTTTATTTTTCCAGAGCCCTATATGAAATGAATGTTGAGCTCTGATTGGTTACTCTGGGCCATAAAGACAGTCTTACTATTAGACAGTTATGATGAATAAGGTCTAATGACTCAGATAATTGCTGAATTTTAGATCTGTTGGATTTGTACAGAACATTGCCAGACAGCAAGCCCCCGGAAAACCTGTGGTGGCCCTTTTATTACTACAGTGTGGAAACGGTGACCTGAAAATGAACACAATTAGTGATGAAATTAAATCTCTGGCAAAACTATATAGATTATAACTGGTTCCCTTCAGGGTTGTTTTTTCTTTATATTATATTTTTAATTTAAAGGTGAAATTCCCATTAATAAATGTTGTGTGATTATACATAGACTTTTTAGATACATAAGATCAGATCCTCACTGGTATCCAAATTGGCCAACACTTTATAAAGAAGCCTACAAACACTATGGGCGGCATGTATGAATTTTGGAGCCCAGGCGTCAATTTTATCACGCACATTACTAGTGTAGAATGCGCCTGAATTTATTAACCTGTTCTTCTGCGGGTCATAGATTAGGCTCTTCCAAGGTACAAAGCGACATTTTAGGCTCAGGTAGACCACTATTAACTTGGTCTGGCTGTTCTAGATGTTTTGCGCCTAGTTTTGCCGTCCTCCAGTCATAAACGTGTAGAATCATACGGTTGTGGTGCGACGCCCCCAGAACGCCCCACATCTTGGGCACCTAATTTTGGAGTGCGCCTGATTATAAATCTAGAGAACAGGGCTGCGCCAGTTTTTGGGCTGAAACAACCCCATTCATGCATGTCACCCTATTTTTATAGAAAGCCTTCCATAAAGCTCAGGTCGCTGAGCCATTACCTTCATCAGTGTGGTAGTGCTTCCTCGGCGTCAGGGGATCGGAGAACACAGTCCCGCACCATCGACACTATATAGCATGAAAAGTTTCTGAAGAGCTTCACTTAGTTTAGAAATAAATTACGTAGATGATAGATTGAAATGTTTGGACTATAATGCTGTAATAAACTCATTTGGCTCGTTCACACGGCTTATTTCGGACGGATTTGCCGACGGATTGACGATCGTCAATCCGTCGGCAAATCGTCCGAAATAAGTCACAGCTATTTTTTCTATTGATTTCAATAGAAATACGGCTCAGTTCGTTCACACGACGCACACGTCCGTTCCGGATGGCCGCCGCGGATTGACGCCGGCAATCCGGACGAATAAAAAATTGACATGTCAAATTATTTCCAGGACGGATTCACCACCTACAATGAATTGTAGATGGTGAATCCGTCGGGAAATCAGTTACAAATACGTTGCCACACTTAGTGGCACGTATTGCAAGCTGATTTTCAAACTGATTTCAGAACGTATTAAACACGGATAATCGTTGTAAATATGTTCTGAAATAAGCCGTGTGAACGAAGCCTTTGAGTCTTTCCAGTTTAAATTATGAAGAGAATTATGTTTGATGAAATAAAAAAAGCAACCACGGGGCGAACTAGCCTGAACACTTTTTTTTTATGACTTCACATCTTCCTCATAAACTTCCATAAAGTTTGTTAAAGACGTTTTTCATTTATACAAAATGCCAGTTGAGGAGATTAGCTTAAAAATAAACCCAAAAAACCTCAAAACCTCCCCTTTAAGGTATGTTCACACTGCATATTTGCAGAGCGTACTTCGGCACATAATTGCGCTGCAATACGCCTGATGTACACCCCGCAAATACGGTAATTCATATATCTCACTGAAAGCTATAATTACCTGTTTCGTGATTGTCTATGGCAGCCAGCACAGAGCATTTTTGAAGCATGCACTGCCCAGCGCGTACTTCTAAAACACCAGGCATATTGCGGCGCCTACAGTACGCGCTGAAATACGCCATGTGAACATGCCCTTAAAGCCCCCACCCCTCTCCCATTCCAGCATTGCTGCAATTTCTGCCATTGACCTAAAGTTCTTTGTTCACCTGACCCTGCAGTTATTCATAGTCCATAGTAGTCTCTTCCTGTATATATGGCATGTGACCCTTGAGGCCTGTGATTGGCTGAAGCGTCACGTGACCACTGATAGTGATGTCATCAGTGGAGCATCAAGGTGGCAGCACTGGAATAGTGAAGGTTGAAGGTAAGTTTTTTTTTTTTTTTTTTTTTTTTTTAAATTTTAGAATCTCTTCAATTAACGAGCATTTTGTAAAAATGAAATTCCCCTTTAATCTCACATCGCACACGTGGCAGTTTTAGACCAGGCAGTATATAGTCGACAGTTAGCAACAATAAATTACACTAGGGATGGACATCTCACACTGATTCACCTGCCATTAGTCCCTTTGTACCGTCTGAATTTTATGGGTTTATTCATTCAAATTAGATTTATTCATTTTTCTTGCTTGATTTGTTTATTGCGTCATTTATTATTTCTTGCTCTCGGCATTAATAAGCTGACGGAGAGACCGATTTTATACAGCAATGACTGCATTAGCTTTGTAATTCTCAACATGTAGCCTGTATTACCTAGCTAGAGTGTCCGCTGTGTTTGTTAAGTGGTTTTCTCACATTACCTGCAGTCATAGTGGGAAATTCCCTGTACTATGATGGAACAGGTTGGGCAGCATTTCAGTGTAGTGGTATGGCAGCTATACAGATGGACACAAGTGTTGACCTCAGTAAATTACCTTGATCTTGCGGAGTGGTATTTGGAATTTCCTAAGAGCTGGACATGTGTGATAGGTGTTACAGAACTGTAGGATTTTACATTTACAGCCAGTAAAGGTGATGACTGAAAAATCTAGTTTTTCTAGTGCTTGAGGTTTCACTAAAGAAGTGGGAAATCCCGCCTGCAATCTGATACTTTCACAAATAGCATTTTAGAAATGCAGCACCCACAGCAAACAGAACAAACAACTGCTGGGGATACCTTCCTTTCCAAGTTGGGCATTTTCTGCCTACATGCCCTGGTAGGGTATGTTCACACAGCTTATAGTGGACCGTACTTGTGCGTGCCGCTATATACCTGCTGTTGAAATTAAGCACTGACCAGCGCATACTCTTAGCAGTGCTCTGACCCGGCTCCCATTTACTTTTACTTTCCCGGTCACATAGGCACCCGAAAGAAGTGACATGTTGCTTTTTTTTTCCGGTGAATGCTGGAAAAACAGGTAATCATAGCACTTTTACTGCATTGTAGCGCAATTACGCCCCGAAGTACGCCCTGCAAATACGCCATGTGAACATACCCTTATGGCTTATAATTTTCAGAAATCCTCATCTGTTCACTACAAAAAAGTGGGCATATACTACATTTGCCCTGCAAGTCTCATACCACAATTTATCATAGGCTGTCAATGCAGGGAAGTATTTGGCTGTCTGCAACATACCCTAATGGTGATTATGCTCCCTTTTCCAGAAATGGCCACTGTATCTAAATGGCAATATGTCTGCAAGTAGAATAAAACATAATAACCAAACTCGAGCTCTAAATGCAGATTTACGATACTTGTTCGAAGACTTGTTTGTCACCTATTATGTGTAGGCAGTGCCAACTGTCCACTCCTAATGGGATTGTCCAGGACATAATTATTATTTTTTTTTTAAATAGCAAATCGTATACAAACCTCACTTTGGATCCAGTGCTGCGCCAACCTCACCCTCTTCTGGTCTTCTGTTACCTTACGGTCTTCCGTTGAATGGTACATCGCCGCTGCAACTGATTAGTGGCTTCAGTGGTGATGTCCCTTTCAACAGAAGACAGGGACCTAACAGAAGACTGGTGGAAAGTGAGGATGGCACAGAGCTGCATTCAACCTTGGAGGAGAGGTGAGTATACATTCGGCCAGAGAATATAACCTATTTTGACTTTTTGCTGCTTATAGATAAGGGTTTGCTACAATGTATCCTGTCTAGGTAGTCCTCTGTTTAACAAATCATCAGGACACAATAGGTTACTGTGTTTGGCCCACAGTATGAATACAGTATGATAAACATACAACTTTTGGTTGTAGAGAAGTATATGGCTCACAGAGTTTTTTGTTTTTGTCCACTGCCATAGATTTTAAAATGTAGCATTCAAAATTCCACACAATTTTTTATTCCATCTTCAAAGAATTTATCTGGCACGATGTACTGTATATGGAAAGAAGCTTGGTTTTAAGAACAATAGCTAATACTTTGCTGATGCCTCAACACTGCTGTTCCATCAGGTCCCTGCTGAGCTCTACTTCTTGGTGCCATCTTGGTACACAGGAAATGGCTGTACGTGTCTGCTCAGCCAATTACAGACTAATGTGAATCACTGATGGGGCGAGTGGTTGGTCGATCAGGGATTTCCTTCCTGTGTGTTGTGATGGATCTAGGAAGTGAAGATCTGGTGATCATCAAAACGGCAGCAGTGTAGGATCGGTGAAATGAGTAAACATTTTTTCAACCGAGCCCTTTTTTTTTGTCAAATGTATCTGCAGAGAACCCCTTTATTTAGATAAGACTGGAATACTCCTTTTAGCTCACCAATTTTCACGTTATCTTTATGACTTTTGGAAAATGTTTTCCTACACACCAAATAAAAATGTCTCAAGACATAGATGGAAGACTATTTAGTAAGTAGTCTTTTACATCCTAGTCTTTTTAGGACAGACCATCAATTTATGATTAGTGAAAGTCCAATCTCTGGGATACCCCGCAATCAGCACAAGTGGTTGACTGCAGTTCCAGGCACGGTTACCCACTGAGACAAGTCATTGTGCAGATATCGGCATTAAGTGGACCTTAAGCAGTGTAGGTCAACTGGATCAGCTCCCACCAATCAAATATTATATTGCCTATCCTCGGTGTAGCCCATCGGTATTTAAGTCCCGAAGAACCCCTTTAAGCAGATATTGAAAAATAAAATGTTCATACTTACATGTAAAGTTGAAAAAGTCAGCCGTCCATCCAGTTCAGCCTATTGTCCTGTAGTGTTGATCCTGAGGAAGGCAAGAACCCCGATGAGGTAAAAGCCAATTGTCCTGATTTGATGGAAAATATTCCTCACCGACTCCAATCTGGCAATCAGAATAAATCCCTGGATCAATGCCCCTTCTCCAGAATCCTAATCACTATAACTTGTTATATTATTACACTCTAGAAAGGAACCCAGACCCTTTTTCAACTCTTAGTGAATTTGCCATGATTCACCAAGTTCCTCTGCCAGAGAGTTCCCCAGTCTCACTGCTCTTACAGTAAAGAATCCCTTTCTATGTTTATGTAAAAACTTTCTTTCCTCTAGACTTGGAGTATGCCCCCTGGTTCTGTATACGTCACGGGTACAAATAGTAACAACAATTATGTTCTACATACTATGCTGAGTTCAGCCTAAAAAATCTGTTGGCCTGGTTCTGGTGCTATTTTGTACATTTCTCAGAGAAAACTTATCTTACTTGTTTAGCAGAGCTGGGACATCATTATCTCTCTGGTTGGGGGTGCTAGACTAACACGCCCAGATATATGCATTGTTGTCTGTTAAGTAACAAATGTAATGCGTACAAACCGTGGAAAAGTTCTCTGGTGACAACAAAAATACAAACAAGGGCCCGTCAGGTTTCCATCATGGTGACTGTCATTTCAACAGAAAAAACAGTGCTGCATGCTGCACTGTTTATTCTGTCATTTTGGACGTAATTGCAACAGTGGCTCTGGACAGAACCTCTAACGTAGGTGTAAACGAGGCCCTATTGGCTTTTAGTAGTATTATATGTTTTTTTATTGCATAATAAATGCATCAAACTGGAGACAAGATTGCATTTTCTAGAGCTTATTTCCATTATAATAAAGAGATTCAATTGGGCACTTAACAAATCCCCAAAAATGTTACAAATCTCATGCACGTGCTGCAGATGTTTTCCACTTAGTAATTAACCTGTGCTACAATTTTTAAAATCCTCTGTAGGTCAATTTATGTCGTTAACTGTGCACAGATTTGTTGTGCCTTTTTTACATTCAGTTCATTAGGGAAGTAAAAATCTGTAATACATCAGCAATAAAGTGTTTTGTTGCAGATCTTCTTGCGGATCACTGCTACGTCTGCTGTAAAATCTGCAACTGCAGTTTTTAAAACCCTTGTTGGTTTTCTCTTTATTGCATAATTCACAGGAACATCGACAGCAGCAGTGCTCAAAAATGTGATTGTTTTGTTACAGATTTGTCATGCAGATTTCCCTGCAAATTTACTCCAGAAATTTTCCGCAGAAAATCTGTTTTGTGTGCATTTAGCCTTAACATGCCAAACAGTATATCTTTCAAAACGGACATTGTTACTCCTAGTCTTTGTACTGTACTATTTACATTTCTAAACTGAAAGATTTTTCTTAGGTTGCAGATGAGGTGTGCTTCATAGAGAACCTAAGGAAATAAAATAGGCTGGTTACTAAAACATGCTCTTGGTTAATAAAAAGGGAATGCAACATTTTGTACAAAAACTAAAAGTGCAGTTCACCTCTCTAATCTGGAGTCTTGCGATGTGGACATCTTGGAAGTTCCCTTGATTTGCTTCCTTTATACTACCTGGCTATTGAGGTGAACCACCTAGTCACTGGTTTAAAGAAATGCTCCGTCTCATAGATATTATAGGATACAGCAGATGGAGTACTTCATTATATGTACAAATGATCAGATTACTCTTGAGACCAGATGCTTAGAGTCCTGTGGAGTAAGCAAGCCTGGAGAACCCTCAAAGTATCTGCATCTCAGAATTCTTGGAAAGATTTCGGGGTGGAGATCATCATTATTCACATAATTGCAGAAACAGAATTATCAGCCTTTGTCAGAATATATAGTTTTATATTAGTTTCCTCCACAAACTGCTTCCTTTCCAGTATTTTTATATGATTAACGGCTTGTTTAATTCTAATCAAAGGGACCTTGCTGAATAGGCCACAAGTGTTATTGCAATATATGTGTATATGCTATGTCAGAAGGGCGTTGTGTGATTTGTAGAAAAAAAATATTTCCTAGATTGTTTTATTATATTGTGCTGAAAACCCTTGAATGCCAGACAAAGTGAAGAAGTGATGTTGACCTGGCTGGCAGTAAAGGGTAATGTTTCACTGAACATCAGAAGGGCTTTGAGAACTGCATCTAGATCCTACCTGTGTGCATTGTACTGTACTATACTGTACATAATAGCGGGTCGCTTACTGGGACATTGTGGGTATGGTTTTGATGTATTCACTTATGCTGTAATAAAAAAGACATATCTCAGTAAACTGGACTCCATATTTTTTTAATATATGCCAACATTTTTTTTTTGTTTATATATTATTTTTAACTGTACTTAGAATACATACAATAGTTCAGTAAACATAAAACTAAAGTTGCTAAGACATTAAGGGCCACATGTACGAAAACGGTATAGATCTGAAACTCACTTTGTTGCTCATAGGTTACTATGGGCAAAAAAGTGAGTTTTAGACCTAACCGTTTTCTTTCATTGGGGCCCTAAGTTGTGTGATTTCCACATCATTTCATTTTTACATCTGTTTTGGTTGGAATCCCAAAAAATTTTTCTCTACAATACCAGGGCAGAAAT
Source organism: Phyllomedusa bahiana (assembly GCA_025379985.1). Lineage (NCBI taxonomy): Eukaryota > Metazoa > Chordata > Amphibia > Anura > Hylidae > Phyllomedusa > Phyllomedusa bahiana. The sequence goes on from JAODAL010039269.1 coordinate 36,759, forward strand.
TTTAGCCCGGTAAAACTCAAACCCCCTTTTCCCAAAATCCACCCCTCCACATCTTTTTATGTGCCCTGAAGAGCTCAACATAATAGAAAAAAGGAAAAATTTCTGCGAGAAAAGAAGGATCTCCTTTTTTTGGGAGGCAGGCCAGGTTTGGCAAAGGTGGTGCTCCGCACAGAGAAAGGAAAGCCATTTTGGGCTTGGAGTTACTCCCCCACGCTCTGTTCACAACTCAGGCAGAGGTAAAACTCTGACCCCCGCCACTCTAGCCACCCTCAGCTTGTTCCAGGCTTATTTTCGGGGGTAATTACCCCCGCAATTACGCCCCTATGGGGGGCGGGGGGCCGCACCTCGCCGGCCCCAAGACTTTCATATACCCTTTGGGAATTCACTGTCACTTATCTCCCCCCGCCGAAATTTGCCCAGGGGGAGAAGAGACGTAAAGATGTTTTTCTACGAGAACTGTGGGGTTTCCCTAATGACTGGGACTATTCCACCCCTAATTTTCGCACTACGGCGGTTTTAAATTGGACTGAAAAACGTCCAAATTTTTAAACCCTTTTTGAACATAGCCTAAAGGGTCTACACAGCCTTGAAGGAAACCTAATGTGTGCTGCCTTGGTATGATTTTGTTGGGTCTACTTTTGACCCCTATATGCATTTAAAATTTAACACAAAAAATATGGTAGACGGGTTGGTGTGTGGGAAGAAGTTTATACGAAAATAACAAAACAAAACCCAAATTTAGACTACTTAAAATTTGGGCCCCTTTACATGTCTAGGATAATTATCCTAAAAAGCATAAGGTACGCAGCACAACCCAAAAAATGGATGCAGAGTCTCAGACCCCGAATCCCAAGCCCAATAAAACTCAAAAAGTCCTAGGAAAGAGACAGCACCAAAAGGGTTGAAAAAGAAAAAAAAATTATTACTTTTTCCTCCCAAAACACCAAAAACCAAATTTCAGCCTAAAAAAGGGGCTTGGGGCAAGTTAAAAATAAATGAACAAAATTACCTAATAAAGGGATTGCCAAACACATACATACTCGTAGAGCCCTTCCTCTGGAGTCCCGCACTTTGGCTGGATGCTGTGTACATATGTTTAAGTGACTGAAGGTGATATTAAAGGGGTTGTCTCACTACAAGGATTGCTTTTTATGTTAAAGATCTTGCAAAAACAAGTCACTTTGAAAAAATGTTTTCCATTAAAAGTGTTACTATCCCTAAATATCCCCCCCTTGAGGGCGCATCAGCTCCTCAGGCGCTATAGTACAGACCCCTTCAATCTCTCAGTAGGCTGCCACATGGTTGCTATAGCTACAGACCCTTTTTATTATCCCGATAGGCTGCCAGCATGGTTGCATAGTACGACCTGGCTTTACGCGCCTAGTGAAGCCCGTAAACACACCCCTGAATTTAAAATGAAATCA
>JAODAL010039270.1:0-38182 GCA_025379985.1 Phyllomedusa bahiana
GGGGCCCTTTATGGTAGGGAATTTTGGGCACACTTTTCCATGGGGGGGACCCTTTTTACGGAAATAACATTAAAAAGTCTAGATTGATGGGGGGACAATACATGTGCTAACAGCTTAAAATATTAATTGGTGAGACTTCCGGGGGCGGGACGCATGATGGCGGCCGCATCTTAAGGGAGCTCTAACGTGCCCTCAGACAAATCCAGAGGCATCGGAAATATCACTACCCCGGGGGACACAAAATCTCAATCCCGGCGAAGTACAGATTGAGGAGCACAAGAAGAGCCCCAAATTGCTTTCCTCGGGGGTCCGGAGGCAAAGTTTGGCCTCATTCAAATCCGGGCGCAGGAGAGAGAAGGCCCGCAGTGACTACAGACTGCTCGCCGCAAGCAAGCAGATACCGGATCTGGAGTGATGGGGACCCGCAATACAGCCCCCCTGCAGAATGCCGCGATCCAGCAGACCCAGGCGGCTACAAGCGATTGACGGAGGGATCAGGAGAGGCCGGAAAGGGGCGGCGCCGGGGCCCCGGAGAGAGAGCACGCGGAGACTCCCGTGGGGCCGTTTAGCTACGCGTGTGCTGCACCCAGGGATCGTTACCGCCCGGGGGACACGGGAGGGGGGAGGCCCAAAAGGGGGGACACCGCACCACCGAATCGGCCCCGGCAATTTTGGCCCAGACGACCCCCCTGACTGGAGCGCTGAAAGACCAAAACCCCAGACACCCAAAATAGAAGGGGCGTTTTCCGTGCAGGCGGGTGAGTCGTGCCGGGAAGGGGCGAAATTACGGGTTGCAAGCACATCAAAAGTCCCGGGCCTCGGGGACAAACCGCCAAAAAGTACGGGCGTGTCGGCGGAAAAAACCCGCCTTTTTGCCCAAAGGGCCATCCGCCACATGGCGGGAGCACCCAATCTTTTCTTTACCAGGAGAACCGGGACAACTACCCCCGACATCCCCCCTTCGTTATACTTCTTAAAGGGGGAATTGCCCTAGCCCAGAACCCCTCACACACGTCGACCTCACCAGGGCAACGGGGACACCTCATCAGCCCGAAGTGTCACAGGGAGTCCTCATTGCGGCTAGCAAGGGGGTTTATCTAGCTAATCCAGCGGGGAGTGCCATTAATACGCAAGAACTAGAATTATAAACAACCCACTCCCCCCCCCTCCAAAAAGCGCAGCCTACCATCTGTGATTCCCAAATCAAACGTTTTGGCACTCGAATCTTTAAAATCTGAAGCCCCCACGGGGAAACAATCTAACGCCCTAATAAAGTGGTGAGCGCGGAGAGTTTTCCTGCTAAGCCCCCCCCCCTTCTTGCCAAACACCTCTCCCCACTTGTTCTCTGCTGGGACTACAACCAAAACATGATGTGCACTAGTGCCATTACAGGGTTACCCCCACAGGGCACACCCTCTGCCCTGAAATTTTAGGCCATAAACCATTTGGGCATATACCCAATTTTTTTCCCCAAAAAAATACTGTGAAAATCGACCTGGCAGAAAACGGGCGACACATCCAAAAAAAACAAACCCTTTAAGTTAACCCTTTTCAACCACTAAAAGAATTCATAAGAAACCATCCTGTGACCCCGTGAAAAAGCAAAGCTCAGTAACAAAATTTTTGGAAAACCTTTTAAACCCAAATATACAACAGGCACCCCTGGTTCCATAAAAACTGAACTAACGAATTTTTTTTTCCCTTTTTTGTTCCCCACTGGGGCGGACAAGGAGACCCAATGTACCCCAGTCGCCCCCCATGGGGGACAAAACCCCCTTTCTCTCTCGCCCCCCGAAAAAACAAAAACCCCTTAAAAACCCCTTTAAAACCCGAACCCAAAGGGCTCTCACCCCAAAAAGGACAAAACTCAACCAAAAACCAAAATAAGACCAACACACCACCAGTCTCACCAGCATGGTTCCCCGAGCTATGACAGTGTGACATACCCCGCGAACCTTCCCCATGGTCTCCCCCATGCCCCAGGCTTTGATGCGAGGTGAGCTTCAGTGGCCAAAAAGTATCGAAAACCCTTATCCATACCGCAGAAAAAAATAGACATTCCAAGCCCCCGTAAATTCAGCATTGACCCCGATCACCGAAACCCCAAAAATCGGAGTAGAGGCAGAATCCTCTTGGAGTTGACCCCCAGGGAAAAAGAAAGGTATTGTGCAATGCCAAAACGCGAGATAATCAGTGACAAACTGAGGACTTGAAACAGGGAGAGGGGGAAAAAACCCCCGATTTGGGAATTCCCCAAAAAGTCACCCAGGTAAAATCCCAAATACTTGGGGGATGACTTGCCCAAAACATGCACTTAGACCCCGAAACCCTTGCTCATGAACGAGTCACCATCGGACCCCCCGGGTGAAAAGAAACAGAGAACCATTAATTGCCGAAAGCAACGGAAAATCAGGAGAAGGAATGCGGGCATCAGGCGCAAGATCATCCAAGGAAGGCACGCCCCTTCTCATTTTCAAGACTTTTCCCCATTCGAATGAAATAAAGCCTTTACACCCAAAGCAGGTTTTTTGATGAAAAGAACATAAGATTTCCCAAATTTTTCCACCCCCCCTGAAATGATACGATGGACACCCCCCTTCTATGAAGAAACCTTGGAAGGCGACGCCGCCTTTTCCCGATGCACTCTAAAACATATAAAAGGGGTATCCATTGTTTTAAAGTGCCAAGGGAGTTTCTAACCCCGGCCCTTTTATCTGAAAATCTTTATATGGTTTCGAATTTTTTTGATATCAAAATTGCCATGTTTTGCTATGGTTTATATGACCCTTTTTCTTTCCCCCGTGTTCTCCACCCCCCGCCCTGTGGCCCGGAGCCTGACGCAAGAAGCTAAGCCTGGAGGTTTTTCCCCCTCGTTTGGGGCAGGGACCCCCATTTAACAAAGGGGATCACAGAAAATTTAGAAAATTCGACGGGAAAAGGATGAGTACCCCAAAACCCCCCCACTCCCAACAATCCCCCCCACTTAATATAACTAGCTGGGTAGCGGGGTAAACTCCCCCTAAAAGTAAAAAAAATGATATCCACATTAAAAAACTTCAACCCAACATATTTTCCCACAAGAAACGCATGGAAAATAGGGAAAAAAACAACCCCTTTAAAGGGCCCCTGGGTAGGGATCAATACTCGCCCCCTACAAAAAAAAAAACAGGAGTACAATACTCTTCCCCTCTTTTCTCCAAAATACATGCCACAAAGTTTACCCGGGGTAGAAAATTTTTATTAGAACCCCATTAATACAATAGATATACCTTTTAAATATGCCCCCAAATCAACCCAAATGCGCAATTCTATCGTTTTCTATAATTTCCTGTAGGGAAAAACCCAAAATTTTCGGGGGGGGACTCAACCTTTTTCAATCCCGGAGTTGGGCGCTATCGGGGCCCCCACACAACATGGCCATACTAACTTTGACTTAATGACATTTTACCCTTTGTGATCCCTGGCGACTCTTAAAGGTACCAAAGATTTACATTCCTTTTCCAGCTACATGGGGCCATTCCCCCATGACTTTTTCTTATCTTTCTCTTTTTCCCCCGGGTTTTTGGGAGCAACATAAAAACATGTAATTTTTGACCCCGCCCCGTTTCTCTCCATAAAACCCAACCGGGGGCCCCCCCCTTACAAGAAATGGGGCTTCCCCTCCTACTTGGTAAACCCCCGAAGATTTTTGCAATTTCTCTAACAATTGGATGCAATTTTGTGAAAACAACTGGAAAAAAAGTTTGAGCGGGTCTTTTTTTGGCCCACTCAAGGCGGTTCCCCAGGGCAAATTTTCATCTTACTTAAAATTTAAAGCAAAAGAATCCCGCAAAAAATACACTCAATTAAACTCTGATCTAACCGCGGCTCACCAGGCCTATATCACTAACCCCAACACATCAACCAAAGAGAAACTCCTAGAGGCTAAACAACTAATGAAAAATTATTTACAGGGACAAGCTAAGTGGGGCATTGAGGCGACTCGGAACAGATTTTTTAGATGGGGAAACAAGCCGAGCTCCCTTCTAGCAAAAATGCAAAAACCCCCGTCGACCAGACTCCACATCCTCTCGCTGAAAGATCCAAATACTAACTCACTGACGCATACCCCCAACACGATACAGAATATTTTTACCCAATACTTCACTGACTTTTACAAAGCGGCCCCATTGGACTCCACAGCTACATGGAACTTCCTACAAAATTTATCCCTACCAAAACTTCCCACAACTCGCGAAGAGCACCTAGAAAGGGAAATAACGGAGGAGGAAGTATTAGAAGCCATAACCAGCCTGCCTAATAACAAAACACCAGGTCCGGATGGCCTTTCGGCGGAATACTACAAAATACTAACACCCCATGTAGTCCCACACCTCACCAGTTACTTAAATGATATATATAGAGGACAGCACACGTCATCTGAATTCTTAGCATCGGAGACGGTCTTGATACTGAAGCCCGGCAGGGACCCCACACACATCCAATCCTATAGACCCATCTCGCTATTGAATCAGGACTATAAAGTTCTCACCAAAATTCTGGCAAACCGCCTGCAAGAGATGTTAGGACCATTGTTGTCCACGAGCCAGGGTTTTTTCCTCAAAAATAGAAAATTCCACCGGGGGGGTCAAAAAGGGGCGGGGGTAAGGGGGAAAACGATAAAGGGGGAAAACGGTCAACCAAACCAAAAAACCATGCTCCTCCCCTTGTGCTGAGAAAGCATTTGTTCTGATCATGGGAAAAATTCTCCTACATGCTTAAGAACGAGTTTCGGAACCATTATCTTTTTGGGTCGTTCCCAAAGGAACTGCACACGTGTTGGGGTTTCAACAAAAACCACTAACTAAAATATCAATCCACAAGGAAAACTCGTCAGGGATCCCCTTTATCCCCCTTTTTTCACTACCCTTTTGACCCATTAATAAACATTTGGAAACAAATGAAACCTTTTGAGGAATCCAAATTGGCTCGCACACATCAAGGTCTCTGCGTTCGCAATGATTTTTTATTATACATCACTGCCCCGGGAAACCCCTTTTATCTGCATTTTGGAATTCTTCGACTCTTTGGCCCCCTGTCGGGCCCCTTCAGGGTAATAAGATAAATCAGGGGGCCTGAGCTGAAGGACCACCCAATCAGATGGTCTTACATTACCCATTGAAGGGCCCAGAGTCACCGCTTTAATCCTTGGGGTTCTGATACCCAGACATGCAACCAGATTAAAAAAATTCAATGTTACCCCTCTTTTAAAAAAATAGAGAAGTTTTTGCAACCTGGAAAAAACTGACATTTATCCCCTTGGGGGGGCAAAACCCGGTTTAAATGATTGTATTTCCGAAACTACTTATCATTGCAATCATTCCATTTACTTCAAACCAAAAAACACACGAAAAATTTTCCGTTTTTTCCCGGGAAACCCTTTATTTGGAAAACCGGGACCCGCACAAATATGGTCGTTTGGGGCCCAGCGCCCCTCCCAATGGGGGTATCAATTTCCCAAGATCAATATATATAACACCTTACAACCAGAATAGAGGGGACTGGGCCCAAAGTTAGTACTTTTAAAGACCTAGCGTGGACCAACAATTTTTTCCCCTAACATCTCATTATAAGCCCCTTTCACCCCCGTACTCAAAATTTAAAACCCCCGAAAATAACGAAGAACCCCTTAATAATGCACATGGCGCCTTGGGCCAAGCGAGAAAAAACTAGGAAACAATCCCAAATTACTCCCCCCTATGCCTTTGTAGAAAACCCAAATTTCCCCCATGGGTAAACTGCCCACCAGTTCAAAAGGGGCAGTTCTGGGGGGGCACAGAATAGAGACCTTTTGACACAAAGACGAAACGCCCTTATCTGTTTTAATAAGCACAACTTAAATTCCCAAAATGGCCCTACCCTTTCCCTATTTCGGCATGGGTTAGTTAATGCTGGCAACTTTAAAAACTTAGAATGCCAACTGGAAGATCCATTTTTCCCAAAAACCACCAACCCCAACAACAAAAAGCCTACTTTCCAGTTTTCACCCTATTTAAAACCTATGACACTCAGAATAATGGGGGGCCCCTCATACGGACAAAAGATACCCTCTTGACACCCATTTTGCTAGCCTGCTTACTCAATCGGCCAAATACTTACCGTCAAGACTACTGGGAAAGGCCTTCCAAAAACACATAATCTACGTCTCCCCACACAGAGGATTCCTATGGTAACTCCCGACATGCACACATGTCCAAAATGCCAAAGTCCCCCCACCAATTTTTACTGCTTCCCTTGGTTTCCCCTGGATACAGACTTTCGGGTCCACAATACATTCTTCAAAATAAGAAATCTTCTTCCGCGTTGCCCAAATTCAAACCCTTTGGGGCATTTTTTGGGATATTCCCGGGGGGACTACCCCCACTACTTCGAGCCCCCAAAAACGGCTTCTGTTTTTTGGGGGGCTGCGGCAAAAGTTGGTCTTGCAATGTGGATTAAACCCGGGCCCCCCCCTCTAGATTATTCCTAGACAAACTATCCAAAATTTTCAGGATGGACGGGATTGAAGCGGTCAACAAAAGGAAAAAAAGGCACAAATTTTTTCAAACTGGTACCTTTCATTAACCTGTTACCCCACAACTTAAAATAAAAAAAAGAGCTGCTTTTGAATTCACTACAGGGAAACCTGGAAAAATCAATCGACAATAAATACAACCGAATAGCGCTTTAAACCTAACTTGATTTTTCCTTAAGAAAATTTCTTCCGGGGTGTCGGATTCCGGGCCACGGAGGTTCCCCATGTCTGTCTTCCTCCCCTTTTTCCTTTCCCTTTCCCCTTTTTGCCCTATCCCCCCGTTGATGTTTATTTTAAGTTAAAGTTATAACCAAACACGCTAGCCCAAGTGACAGGTGGCCAAGTATCCGGGAATGCACAGCAGAGTCTAAAAGAACTTGACCTTTGGGCCCCAGAGAGATCAATGCACCCGAATGGTACCGGTATTAGGATGAGAGATAGGCGAGCCTATCTTTTTGTAAAATTTATGCTTCTGTTAAACAAAAAACATTACTATTGGCGCATTTTCCCACAAGTTTTTTGATGTATATTAAGAGGTTTTGCAAAAAAAAAACGGTTTTTAAAAAAAAAAAATAAATAAAGGTGAGCCATCAGGTGGGGGGACTTTTTATCCCTTAGTGAAAAGGGTTTTTCCCTATCTGGAGGAAAAGGGGTTAATTTTAATGTGCCATTGTTCGGGGTGAGAGGAAAAAAAAGGGAGACTTCCTTGAGGAATTTATCAATATCCTCATCTGGAACGGTTGCGTCAGATTTAATATTATATAAAAGAGCGAATAGGCACAAAGGATTTGAAATTTTTTTGGGGGTCCGAGATTGATTGCGGAGGAGGAAAAATAAAGGGAATGCTTTTGGGCCTGCTTACTTTAACTCGGGGCCAGGATCTTACCGGGTCTATCCCCCCAAAAGGTTAAAGTTCCAACAAGCCTATTTAGCCGGGGTATTCATACGTTTTTTAAGGGTAGAGTATTTAGTTTGGCACGAAGGGATGTTAGTTTATCTTTAATAGCCTGTGAGGAATTCACTTTAAATTGCAGCTCTAATTGTTTGATCTCCTCTAAAGTATTATGTAGAAGTTGTTCTCTGGAACCTTTTTCCCTGGCAGCTACCTTCAGAAAATCCCTCTTATATATGCCTTATGGGCACACCATAGTGTCTCTTCCGAGGGCACTGTAGGGGAGTTTAATTTAAAAAAAAATCGTGAAGCTTCGTTTTTTTCTGTTACTACTTTTTCTGACTTGAGTAGAAAGTTATTTAGCCCCAGGGGGAATAAAAAAATTGGGAGGGGGATTAATTTGCAAGTTAAAGTAGATTGGGAATTGCCCAATTTTTTTAACCGTATCGGGAGCTGGAAACTAATAATAAAGCCGCTCTATTTAGTAAAAAAATAATCAATTCTGGAATGAGAATCTTTTGTCGTAGAGTAAAAGGTGAAATCCCTTTCAGTCAGATGGGGGCATATCTCCATGGGTCATGAAGATTCTCCTCCAGAACTAGACCACTCACTTCAGGAGCGATTTAGAATAATTTCCAGATCTGTCTCTATGTTTATCAATTACCACATTAAAGTCGCCACAAATTACTAAATTACCCTTGGAGTCTTTTTTGGCTTTGGCAAGCACTTTCACAAGGAATGAGAGTTGGTGTGGGTTTGGTGCATAGATCCCAACTAATGTAAAAGCTACTGAATTCAAAGTACAATGTAAAATTATATAACGCCCACTAACATCAACAACGGAGTGTGTATTGGAAAAGGCAACTGAATTTTTGATAAAGAATGACAAACCGGCTTTTTTAACGTCCAGCGCGGAGTGGTATGAACGGGAATAGTTTTTATGCTGAAGCCGAAAGGAATCTGTCTTGCACAAGTGTGTTCCCTGTACACAGACCACATCTGCGTGGGACTGAATAACCTTTTTCCTAAATAACAACCTTTTAAACGGGGAAATAAAGTCCGTTAGCATTCAACGACATAAATTTCACACCCATTGCAAAATATAAAAAAACATTAGTTACTAATATACTGGTGGATACAATCCTTCCAAAAAAACCTGCAGATACAATCGGGTGAAGAGTAGTATGGCCACATCGTACTAACACACAAAAGAGTGAACCAACATAAACAGAAAACAGTATGGCAAAGTTGAAGCAAGCATTGCCACGGACTGGGGATTCCACTAGATGGGAATCAAGGGTGGGGCAAGTCATTGCCTATCCCTCTGTAGGGAACAAAAAGGTTACAAGAGCAAGTAACAGTTCTTGTTCTGTTCAAGGTAATCAATATGAGCTGTGGAGATCAGATTAGATTATGATGTGAGCCGAGTCAGTCATTGGCACAGGTTCTGGCCCTGTGGTGTTTTTCTGATCATAATGGAGTTATAGCTTCAGGCCTCGACTGGAATTAGGTGAAGAGAGCATGTCCCAAGACAAGAGTAGATCTTTCACCATCGAAGGCATAGAACACACTGTTGTAGTATTGTCCTTTTTGATGGTCAGCTTTACTGGAAGGCCCCAGTGGTAACTTATATTTTGATCACGTAGGATTTTTGTGTAGGGTGCAAATTCTTTTCGCTTCAGCATTCTCCCAGCAGACACATCCGGAAAGATCGAGATGTTTGCAAATCTGTCAGGGAGAGAAACTTTGCCTCTCAATGCTCTCAGAAATTATCCTTGGTTCTAAAAAAATGGATTCTGGCAATCACATCTCTTGGTATTGCTGAAGCGAGATGTTTAGGCTTCGGTAACCAGTGAATACGATCAATCTCTAGATCGGTTTGAGATGCATCCGACAGTACTATAGCCAGAAGGTCGGTTAAGAAAGGAACAAGAGCGTCATTAGTAACAGATTCTGGGACACCTCTTATGTGTATGTTATTCCTCCTTGATCCTCTAATTCTAACAGTTTAGCAGATAGTTTCTGTACTTCCTCCTCAAGACCAGCGTTAGCGTCAATTAGTAGGTTATGAGAAGTTGTAAGCTCTGCCAGCTTTTTCTCAACATGGTCCGCTCTGGTGACCAAGGATTGGATGTCTGCTTTGAATTTGGTTATCATGTGCTTAAAATCACTTTGTAAATTCTCCTGCAGTCCCATGTCTAAGGATTCTGACCATGTCGGAGAGGTTGATATTTTTTATATTTATACATTAAAAGCACAGTATGCCACTTGTAATTATGATATCTTTGGCTTAGTTTTGGCATAAGAGAGGTAAGTGGAGGCTGCAGTCTCACAGCAGAAGGGCTTTCAAGATGGCGGTTTGTGCTACAGCACCATGTATAGGAACACGTGGCAACTGTGGTTTAGGGCGCCTCTCGCCTAGATAACAATGGCCAGCCGCTTACTGTGTAACTGAATAACGCTGGTTATCCAGCAATACGGGTTATAAGGCTAGGCAGCAGGTTACTTACGGTTTGCAGATGCGGTCTCCGGTATCGGTGAGCCTTTCAGGGCTCGTGCTGCGATGGTAGAGTTGGGAGATGTGTGGGACAGTGCTGCCAGCGGCCTTCAAAGCACCGGCCTGTCTCTTCTCGGAGCTACAGCAGGATAGGGGAATTCCCCTTTATCCAGCCTCTGTATGCCTGTTAAGGCACGAACTTCCTCCACTCGTCACCGCGCGCCTCCTCCGGCCTCTCCTAACTCACACTGATCCTCCGCCATGCACCAGGATTTTCAGGGTAGCCGTTCTTCCCTCCTTCAACACCCGGCCAATGGCTAGTAAGCCAGGAAATTCGGGTTTAGATGTGCCGCTTTCTCTGTCTCCAGAGGAGCTCAGGATTTAGGCATCCGGTGCCATCACATGCTAGGCCACGCCCCTGAGCTCTGATTGTTTCTTATGGGCAACAAAGACACTCTTACTGCTAGACAGATTTCATATAGAGGCCCTCTGTCTCTCTACAATGCCCTCTTTATACATAGTCATGTTACTTGGTTGAAAATTGACCTTCCTGCTGTTTTTCATAAGTAACACTTACTTTTTCAACCTTTGCTATAGCTGTACCTACTCTTTTGAGATGTGTTGCTGTCAGACTGCCAGGACATTTTTAATAACCATAACCCCATTTGACTTTTCTTTTTCTATATCCCATGGTCACATTTCAGAATGTTTATTCCTTATTTTCATAAAAGCTTCTTTGACGTCATTATTCCTCAGGCTATAGATCAAAGGATTTAGAACAGGAGTAATGATTGCATAGCATAAAGAAAAATATTTCAGGTCAGAAGAAAATCTTGCTTGTCCCAAGTACATGCTCGTACTTGTCCCATAAAACATAATCACCACAGTGAGGTGGGAAGCGCAGGTGGAGAAAGCTTTAGTTCTACCCTGAGCTGAACGGATGTCTAATAGTGAGACAACGATACAAAAATAAGTCCCCACAATGAATGCAAGAGGTAATATTATAAGAAAGAAAGTCAGAATGAACATCAAAAATTTAGTGATGGTGAGATCCCCACACGCCACCTCAAGAACAGCTAAAATTTCACAGGTAAAATGGTTCAGTTGGTTTCCTTTACAGAAAAAAAGAGGTTTTATCATGGTTGAGATATTAGATAAAGTTAATGTTCCTGCCCACATAATGATTGTGATGTACCTACATGTTCTCCAGCTCATAATGGTTGTGTAATATAAGGGAAAGCATATAGCTATATATCGGTCATAGGCCATCACAGTCAGTAATATACACTCAGTCTGACCTAGAAAAAGACTAAAGTTCATTTGGGTCAAACAGCCAGCTACCGAAATTGTTCTTGTACGAGAAAAAATATCAAACAAAAATTTTGGAATAGTGCAGGAGGTGAAAGACAAATCAAGAAACGACAAATTACAGAGGAAATAATACATAGGAGTGTGCAACTTAGGACTGACTATGATGATGAAGATTAGAAAACTGTTCCCCAGGATAGTTAATATATACATTAATAAAAAGGTGATAAAGAGTAATATACACATCTGAGGATTCCGGGACAACCCAATGAGGATCAGCTCCTTCAGCAAGGTCTGGTTTCCATTATCCATGTTTTATACATGCAATGTTAAGTTTCACAAATCCAATCTTAAAAACTCTCACAAATTTGTGTTAAAACATTTTGGAATTGTTTTTTCCCCCCATAAATGTAAATTTTTTGGTATATAGGTCTCCAAAACAACCATAAAACCAGGAGCCTATAAAAGTAATTGTATGAATTGCAAGTGTTGGATGAAGGTGTTGTTATTGTTATCACCAAGCTTCGTTTCAGAAAAGTTCCAGATAAAAAGATCGTAGATAAGGTGTTAAGGACTCAATTCCTGGATAGTTCCATGAATTTAAAGTTGATAAAGGATGGATATCAGAGTAGTTAATGGTCTGTGGTCTGACCAGAGACTAATTACAAGGGTAAACCTCAAATAATTTTTATGAGTTTGTATGCTTGACGATGATACAAATGTGGAAAGTATGGTTCATACTCCTGGAAGTGTCTATAAATAGAAAATGATTTAGCTTTGCTGGAAAAATGAGCCATGTAATAAAAAGTCCAAGGATGGGCTGCAATAATGGTGGACGGCCTCAGGCACAAAACTTATCTGACAAGACCTAAATCACTTCACTTTAAAAGCCTGGAAAGAAGAGAAAAGGAGAAATGATTGAAACCTTTACATTTGATATAAAAGGGAAGAAGAGAAATGAGTGACATGATGGAAATCGTTCGATATATTCCAGACGGGGGTATGGGAAATTGTAACATGATGGGAGTGTTTCTGCATGTGGGAGGATCGAGGAAGATAAAGGGAAACATGATATAAACCTTAAAATATGTTACAGGAGTGGGAAAAAGAAAGGGAGGACATGATGTAAACGTCATAGGAGTAAAGGGCATGACGAAAATATGTATATATGTTACAGAAGAGAAGAAGAGAAAGGGGGGGGCATGAGGGAAACCTTAATGTATGTGTTACAGAAGAGGAATGGTGGGCATGAGGGAAACCTTAATAAAAGTGTTACAGAAGGGAAAAGAGGTGCATGAGGGAAACCTTAATATATGTGTTACAGAAGGGAAAAGAGGGGCATGAGGGAAACCTTAATATATGTGTTACAGAAGAGGAAGGGTAGGCATGAGGGAAACCTTAATATATGTGGTACAGAAGATGATGGGTAGGCATGAGGGAAAGCTTATGTGTTACAGAAGAGGAAGGGTAGGCATGAGGGAAACCTTAATATATGTGTTACAGAAGGGAAAAGAGGGGCATGAGGGAAAGCTTATGTGTTGCAGAAGAGGAAGGGTGGGCATGAGGGAAACCTTAATTTATGTTTTACAGAAGGGAAAGGATGGGCTTGAGGGTAACTTTAATATATGTGTTACAGAAGAGGGAGGGTGGGCATGAGGGAAACCTTAATATATGTGTTACAGAAGGGAAAGGAAGGACATGAGGGAAACCTTAATATATGTGTTACAGAAGGGAAAGGAAGGACATGAGGGAAACCTTAATATATGTGTTACAGAAGGGAAAGGAAGGGCATGAGGGAATCCTTAATATATGTGTTACAGAAGGAAAACGAGGGGCATAAGGGAAACCTTAATACTGTATATATGTTACAGAAGGGAAAGGAGGGGCATAAGGGAAACCTTAGTATTAGTGATGAGCGATTATGTTGACTATCGTCATCATTTCGATAGTCGATATCATCAGTTATCTAGAACGATTATCGTAATCGATAACCGAATAATCCGCCTGATGACATAAAGTCTCTGTGGAGAGGAACCACGATCAACACCTTCATTATTAACACCCAAACATGGCTGGAGAAAGCTGGAAATAACATCCACAACAAGTCAAAATAATAACGTGCTACATCTTTAGGCAACACACTTAGGTTTATAAAAGCCACAGAAAAAAAATCACACACCATCACTAAATCCCTGTCTATGTACCCACAGAACCTAACAAAATTAAAAAGGTGCCAGAAGGTCCATATGATTTTGGAACCATCAATTTACTTGAACTGGACAATGAATATCCCGGTCCTGGAACAACAGCATGAAGCCCCATACCTCTAGATCACGATTCTCCTGAAGTATAGGAGCTATGTGTACAAGTTTGTCGGAGTTCAGGCTCCGTGCTGAGCACATATTCTCTGTAGTATAAGCTAATGGTGTACAGTTTTGGTCGGTGTCAGCTCCTGTGGCATGAGCACTATTCACTGCAAATAGAGCTATGTTGTACAGTTTGGGCGGAGTCGGCTCCTGTGCTGAGCACTATTCTCAGAGGTTATAGATCTAAGTGTAGAGGTTTGGTGGTCAGGTTCCTGAGCGTGAGCACTATTCTCTGTAGTAAGAGAGCCTATGATGTACGGTTGGGCGGGTGTCCACGTTCCTGTTGCTGAGCACTATTCTCTGTATAAAGAGCTATGTGGACATATTGGCGGTTGACCAGGCATCTGTGCAGAGCACTATTCTCTGGTAGTATAGAGAGCTCTGTGTAACAGTTTGTGGGCGGTGTCAGGCTTCTACCTGTGCTGAGCACAATGTCTCTGTAGTATAGAGCTACTGGGTTACAGGTTTGGCGTGTCCATGGCATTTGTGAGTGAGCACTATATCTCTAGTATTAAAGAGCTATAGTGTAAACAGTTTTGGCTTTGTGTCATGTTTCCTGTGGCTGAGCACTATTCTCATGACCCCAGATAAAAGTGCCGGAAAAGGAAGACTTTCAACCACATTTTAGTTTCACTAGACATAGACAAAATCTGATCTGTCCTGGACCGCAGTTATGACCCAGGCCGGAGTTACAGTTGGGTGCGTGCAGAGCCCAGCTGGCCGCCGTCATCTATTAACACGCAGGGTTAAAATGCCCTGATGACGCCAGCAACGAAAACTTTCGTGCTGAGCAAGTGAGGAACGGAAGTGTGAGAAACTCCACCATCCTCTAGTACCACAGTCAAGACATGGCTGAAAGTAGCCTTGCCCCTCCGAATGCTTGTGGACTCAATTGAGCTCACTTGGAAATCTGGGGTTAAACGCTCCTGTTACAACCCAGGAGTGCCTTTTTCTTTGCATTCTTTTTCTCAATTTAACTCAACGTGCAGGATGAAATAAGTCTCAGATTTCTTTGTTCTCTGTTCCGTCGCTCCATACTCTCATGTCCTCTGAAGTAACCATACATCTGGTCGCAAGTCTTCAGAACCCTCCCTTGTACAATTCAGAGGAATTTTCTTTAACCAGCTATTTTGTACATGCAAGTTTTTTATGTAGTTTAAGTCTAGAAAACACATTTTAAAATAGGATGGAATCCACCATGTCCCTTTGTTTCTCTATTTTTAATGTATTAAATGGGTTTGTCCTCAATAAAGGATTGATAGCTATGTTAAAGATCTAGCAAATACAAGTTCATTTTGGCAATGATGTGTCCATTAACAGTGTCCCTAGCCTATTCCTGTTTCAGACAGCACCATCCCCCTTGAGCAACCCTCTTGGACAATTGTGAAGACAAATGTCTGTTAGAAACAACATTATTTAGAATAGACCTGTAGTTATTGCTTGGCTTTTCAAAGCAGCACATGACCCAAAAAATTATAAAATGACTTCTCAGCCACTGTTAAAAATATGAGAGGGAGAAAAGCTACTTAAAAAGCCACAATTTTCATGGTTCCAAAGGACCACGATTAATTTGCCTGTATCTCAACGCACCAAGCCCCAAAAAATTATGAAATAATGACTTCTCAGCCACTGTTAACAAATTGTGAGGGAGAAATGCTACTTAAAAGCCACAATTTCTGTTCCAAAAGGACCACGATTATTTGCTGTATCTCACAGCACCATGACCACAGGAAAAATTTATAAAAAAAAATGAACTTCTCAGCAACACGACCCCAAAACCATTGACAATTGCGAAAAATTCTAAAGATGAAGTGAGTAAAATGGAATATGGTTTTGGTGTCACGAAACCTTGGTGTCCTTTTACAGTCCCACACAGCAAAATCCAGCAAAATAACTGTAGGGAATTGAGAATAAAAAATTGGCAGTGAAGAAATGATATTTATAAAAAATAAGTTTTCAAGAGGACCTATTCAGATAGAGAGGAATGTGAAGTAGAACCAGCAACTAATCGGTGACCTCGGCAATTGGTGCCACAAGATCATCAGAGATCCATGCCTGATTCATCTTGATGAAAGAGTCAAACGACCACATTATCTGTGGAAAGCCGGATGCGTTTGTCTGTAATGACTCCATCTGGCGGTGCTGAAGGTCCGCTCAGATAATGTACGCATGGCTGCTGGGCACAGGACAACACCTCTATGGCGTGGCGAGCCTGCACGGGCCATCGTCAATTTTGGTTCCCAGAAGTCTATTTTCTGGGGTCCCAGGAACACATACAAAAACATCGGTGTAGAGACGCAGATAGTCGTGCACCATGAGCATAAGTGGTGCCTGGGTGTTTGTAAATGTGTGCCCTGCATTGCATGCGTTGGTGAGGTGGTAAATAAAGATTGCCAGATTTCACCCATATAGGCTACAGCCATCATCGTCGCTGCTGCTAGCGCAACGGCTACTTGGCACTCTACTGCTGTCCACGTCGCTTGGCGTTGTTCCAACCTTGCATTTGAAGCCGTGAAGCAGACGCAACAGTATTGTCCTCTCTCCATTTTATCAATCAGCAAGGTCTCCATATCCTGCAATTTACTCTCAGTTTGGGTGGGAGTGGAAGGAAGTGCTGAGTTTTAGTTTTGTACAGGGGATCCAGAGGTTGTCCACCCAGTAACTGTTGATTCATTTTGATGGCCTTAATTCGAGGATCATGTTGAGGAATGGAGGCATCCAAGCAACACATGTGAGAGAAGGATCTTGATTTCCCAAGCCGGCTGTGTTCGAGGGCACTAGCAAAGTCCCATCTTCCTCATCAATCCTCCTGCCCTCAAATTCGCGCCAAACTCTTTTCAAGCAGGGAACTGTCAGTAACAATCGGTGTCTAGAATACCTCTCCTCCTCCTCCGTCCGCATCTCCGTCACAGCATCAACACAGCCCTGAACATGTCTCAGATGATGCACCCTGAGAGCTGGAGGCGTCTGCCTGCACTAGCCGCGGGACCCCGAACCACTGCTTAATGAAGACCGAGAAAAATTGTGAAAACTGTCGGGCCTTTGTGGGATTCGACGGAGAGAAAGATCGCCGTAATCTGAGTGTCCATTCCTCCACGTTGCTGGCAGGGAGGACCTGATGTTTTCAGAAGTGTCCCAACATCGTTCCAGAACTAAGAACACCACAATGCTCCATGCTGACAAGGGCATCGTCCACACTGACCATTTTGGTTGCTCTTCAAAACTGGCAAGGATGGTGTCAGCAGCTCTTTCCCTGCCTCCACTCTTGTGCTCAACATCCCCGAGGTCCGCCACCGCTGCTTGACAGGCCATGATTGCACTTCGTACTGCGTAATGGCATTGCGCGCTTGCCACAATCGCTGGTGCATTGGAGAGGTGCATTCCAGCGTGTATTGCCACGACAACAAAGAGACACGGTTAACTGGGATGGCCGAGCTGACCTGCAACACAGCCAGGGCGGGACAAGCAGGGTGCGACGTCGGAAGTGCGAACTCAACACCTTGAGCCTTCTTACAGCAGGCAGTCCAGACCCGGGGGGGTTTAGCTCCTTTGAGGAAATTTCTGGACGACGAGGTTTCAAGACAAGTGCCCAGGCAAGGGATGTGTTCCAGCCTACCGATCTTAAGGGTCTGCCACAGATTTCGCCCGTTTAACGCACACCACCATGCCTGGCACAAGGTCTTGTCACACCCCAGCCAGCGCTCGGTCCTCGATTGCGGAGAGCCTGTCCACAAGCTCCTGACCTGTGAGGGGACGGTCTCCAAGACAGATTAATTTCAAAACGACTTGGTTTTCTCCTGGCACGGAAGCCACCAAGACCTGGGGGAAAGAGGCCCCTGCACCAAGCCCTCCAGTTTATGAAGAGTGTGCGCCGAGCCTGAAAGAGCCACCGTCATCCCCCAGAACATCCACACCAGCTCACCCAGTGAGCTGTCACAGAGATATAGCGCCTTGGCTGTGCTAACTATTCCATGTTGTCTGTGGTCAGATGGACTTTTCCGTACAACAGATGCAGACCACGCCGCGCTTGAAAATATTAGATGACACTGTCTGGCCAGGTCAGGGACGGCTTTAATGTCAAAGAAATTGCCCTGCTCGGCATCTTGAATTGGGGCAGGCGAGGCCCATGACGTTGCGGAAACCCATGCTGTGTCCACCAGACGGAAGGCCAACAATTCCAAGGCCAAAGCCGGCAATCGCCGACATTCAGTCCTTTTGGCTTTGGGATGGTTTGGGATGAAGTGTTTCTTTCCTGCACCCAAACCTGGAAGAACAGAAGGCTGGCTGCTAGGACTGGCTGCTGTAACGGCGTGCCGGTCGTCAAAACTGGCAGGAGGAAGAAGGGTACGATTTGGGTATCTCTGGTGGCTGAGGTACTCGGCGTACGGTGGGATGGCTGAAGCCGGAGGTTTGATCCCTGATCATGACTCTGAAGACATGGCAGCTGCGGAACGCTGAGGTGGAGGCGGAGGAGGAGGAGCGGAGACAGAGGGTGTTGAACAGTGTTGGAGGCCAGGCGTCGAGGTCTGGCCTTATTTTGTGACAAGTGTTGCCGTCCATTTCAACATCACATGCATTCGCTGCATGTGACTAGACAATGTTGTGGTGGTTAACCACCTAAGGTATTCATGCCACTACTTATGCGTTGTACGTGCAAAGGCGTCATAGACATCGCTGGGTGAAATCAGTAGGCTTGCCCAAAGATGGCCCAGCTTGAGAGGTCCTGGACCATTTTTTGAGATGGCGAAAAAGTGAGGAGCGGGGTTTGCACTGACCAGGCTGGCGGAATCAAATCAGCGGACTTCTGCACCGCCCTCTCCCTTTATTTGTGGCGGGACCCGTATTGACACACCCCATCGTCTTACCCTCCACGTCCACATGATGAAGCGCGACGCAAAGCAAAATCTGCGGAAAAGACCGGATTGTGATCCGCAATGTCATCATCCTCAGCACAGCTGACCTTGTGTCTCCTGACATTCTGGCATCCAGATGCTGGCGGGCTACAACAAGTGTCACATGCAAGTCGTTGCAGACCGCCCGGGAAATTTCCGAATGACCGCTCTTCCTTCTCCTCCCTGATTGGCATCAGTAACGGGGCGTAAAAGCAGATGAATCATACCCCTTGATCTTTTAACAAGCCTTCTGACCCCCACCGCATTTTGTCATCAAAGAAGTTCTTCAGAAAATGGATAATCCACCGTGGTGGACATTTGGGCGGCCCTTCGCTTCATGTTGGACAGGATGACGATGATGCTGATGATGACATTGTGCCGGGAAATGGGAGGACAGGAGGAAAGGACTTCTGGATTCAGGTTGCATTAACACTGAAGGACAATTGGCGACGCTGTTCATTACTGAGATTCACAAAGGGCCCTGACCCAGCATGACAGGCCTGAACGGATCCTGCAACCGATGATCCCAGCTGGCATGCTGTGTTGCCAGCACTGAAGATCACCTTCTCTGGATACATCTTTACCTCCAAGTGCTCACCCCCCTCATTGCTCCTTACCCACCTGAATTTCGCCCATGTTAAGAAATAATTAAAATTTGAGAAGGTATGGAATATGTTTTTGGAAAGTCTATTATTAACAACGCAATCAAGTTATTCTCAATCCCTCTAAACAAAACAAAATTGCTGGATTCAAATTTAACAAAATCTGGACTTGGCAAAAGTGAAAAAACATTTAATCAGTTATTTATTCGTATGAATACAAGATGTTTTGGGTACCTTTCAATTCACGCTGTGGTGACTATAAACTGCTTATAAGATCTAATTGAAACAGCTAATCTGAAATGAACCAAGCTGCAGTGCGCCAAAGACAAAAAACACGTATCTGTTATAGATTACGGAAGATACAAGGGTATTATTGGCACCTTCAATTCACCTGTGGGTGACTATAAAAATTGCTGAATAAGATTATAATGCACGCCATCAGAATGAACAAGCTTTAGTACGCCAAAGTCAGAAAGAACACGTAATCTGTAATAGATTCGGGATGATACAAGGTATATTTTGCACCTTTTACAATTCACCGGTGGTACTATACAGATATGCTGTAGTAGAGATATAAAGTGCACATGAGCATAGCTATCTGAATGAACCAAAGCTGCAATGCGCCAAAGTTCAAAAAACTACGTATCTTTATAGATTCGTATGATACAAGGTATTTAGGCACCTTCAATTCACCTGTGGTGACTAAAAAATTGTCAAGTATACAGATTTAAGAGCACGCTATACCTGAATGAACGAGCTGCAGTGCGCCAAAGTCAAAAAAACACGTATCTGTTTATAGATTCGGATGATACACAGGAATTTTTTGGCAACTTTCAAATACACCAGTGGTGACTATAAAATGCTGTATAAGATATAAGTGCACCTATCTGTTACATGAACAAAGCTGCAGTGCGCCAAATTCAAAAAACACCGTATCTGTTATAGAGTCGTATGATACAAGGTATTTAAATGGCACCTTTCAATTCACCTGTGTAGGACTAAAAAATTGCTGTATAAGATATAAGTGCACGCTAACGTGAATGAACAAAAGCTGCAATGTCGCCAAAGTCAAAAAAAACACCGTATCTGTTATAGATTCGGATGATACTAGGTATTTTTGCCACCTTTTTCATTCACCCCTGTGGTGACTAAAAAGATTGCTGTATAAGATATAAGTGCAAGCTATCTCAATGAACAAATCTGGACTTGGGCAAAAGTGCAAAACACAACGAATCTAGTTATAGATTCTGGATGAAACAAGTATTTTATGTCACCTATCAACCTGTGCTGACTACAATATTGCGGGATTCTAAAATTAATGCAAGTGGATATATCAACAAAGTGGAATGGTGTAAAATTGAAAAAGAACACCTATCTGAAGATGTAAACTGAAATTAAAACTGGAGTTTTGCACCTAACAAAGAGACTGCAGTTTAACAGAAATATGTGTTATCCTAATTAAAGTTCCACACTGCCCCATAGCCAAAATCTATCAATAGCAAACATGTTAATAATGAAGATATCTCAAAGTCCTACACGTAAGTCATGGTGAATTTTATCCAGTGACCCTTAATAGAGCTTGTCCTTGTTCGAGCCCACGGGCCCCCCCACCCCCCGCCTCCCTCCCCGCCCTGTGACTTTATAGCGAAAGATTCAGCATTAAAATAATCTAACTACTAAAATCTTCCAATGTCTAATCTAACTAACAGCTAATATAGAGGTATCTCTGTTGAAAATAGTAAATTTCGCTGATTAGTTTGGAGACAGCAGAGCGCACGTCCAACTAGTAATGAAACCCGCTGAGAGAGACAGAGGCAGAACAGAAGGGCTGGTTCTAATGTTAAAACGAGGTTCATGAGATGTTTTTCCAGCCATCGCAACCATACACATCCCATCATGAACGTCGCACACACATCTCACCCAGCTCTATACTGTATGCTGATTGGGTGCTGGCCCCAAAAAGTCCAGGAAGCGCCGAAAAATTGGCGCGAATTAATAGATTATGCGCAATTTTTAACTAAATTATCGCGTATCGAAAAAATCTGATTACCATAAAAACCCGTTCCGATTTCACCTTTGTCATAAAAAATCGCTCAACACTACTTAGCAAATGTTACAGAAAAGGAAAGGGGGACAACATGATAAATTCTTTATATAATGCCATCAGTGCACAATCCTCAACCTACATTGTTTTTAAGGAGTTCCCTGAAAATACATCTTCTTAGGCCATGCCTACCCAAGATCCCAATTGCTACCCACACCTAATATCATGCACACTTCTGTCACTCCCAACCACTATGGGCACCCACAGGACTTTATCTGAATATAGATGTACTGTTCCCAGGGTTGGCAGGTTCACAACCGATAATTATTTAAATCACCCAATGATTTTATGAAAATGGGCAGACGCATTGTAAACTTAGCAACTTCACCAACCCTTTCGTCTCACCCATACACGATGAAAGATTGGTAATCTTCACATCGTCGAGCAAGGGCCCTCATACCTAGTGATCTCAACTGTAAGTAACTTATTTTATCAATGTAACAATAATGCCAGTAATAAATTCTTAAAATATTTGCTAATTGAACAAGTTGAAACTGTCCAATGCGAGTTGGACGAAATTTAAATCATCTACTTCGGGATATAGAGGCATTTTGGATGCTAACTCTGGATACTTTTTGGCCTCGGGGTTTGAATATTCGCAATGAAGAATTATATCATAATTAATATCATTCTTTATGTCTTGCTGTTTTTCCCTTTTTTTTTTTTTGCGTTGTATATCTTTAGCATATAGTATTAGATTTGCGTTTGGTATATATATTTTTTGCATCTCTTATTCCTGGGTCTCTCCCTCCTACATGTTGGGCACGGTACTGTTCAGATCCCCATTGCTGCGGCACACCTATTGGCTGATACTTACTATCGCCGAGTGCCGCAGCGCCGGAACTATGCGCCTTTGTGCGCATGCTCGTGCTGTTCCGGCATCTTTCGGCTGAGACGTACGTCATCTTACAGCACCGTCTGGTGATTCATGCTTGGCGGGTCGGGTCCGTGCTCAGACGTGACGAGGAGAGGTTGCTCATTTTGAGTAGTGGTTATTGGTGGGGCCTGTAGGTTCTAATTGTAATGGCTATATATATTTGTTGTTGCATTGTCATTCTGTATGCCATGACCAAGGGGGGTCTCCCCGAAACGCGTCGGCTACCTTGCCTGTACTGCCCAATTCTTTTTATGGATGATTAAATAAAGACTTGCTTTTACTTTACTACTTACCAGGATCGCTGGATCACTTAAATTTTTCTATCAGAAAATATTGTATTACTGAAAGAGAAGAGCTTCAAATGTTTTGAACAAAGTTATGAAAGATGCGGTTGGAAAATTTACTGTAAATGAATGTAAACCATCCTTGGATAAACAAATACAAATGCATTCTAGGATAAAAATAGAACAAATTATAATAATATAAGTGTCGACTAGGTTCATCATGGATGGTGACAGAGAGAGGACGGGGCTCTTTCTATTGTTAATCTTTCATGGTCATATTTATAAAATCAAATCAAATCATCATGAAAGTTTTTCTGTGGATAAAACTTTAAATTGTACATCAGTATTTAGTCAAAATATTACACAGTCAGCAATAATAATCTGACTATTTAATATCAGGAGTTTTTTAAAGAAAATTTCATAAAAACAGACAGAACAAATTGTTAAAGCTATGTCCTACAGTCAAAGCTTGTTTGCATTTGATGTTAGCCAATATTTCCTAACCCTTTCAGTACTGAGCTGTAACATTTGTATTGAAGATGCCTTAAGTATTCATTATCCATGATAATGCAATCTATATGTGGCCATGTGAGTCTTACTTATTATCCATAATATCCTCCATTACAAATTAAAACTGTAACACAGATGTGAGCTATGCCTTAAAAAAAATTGCTGTATATATGTATTTGCTAAAAAGCAATATTTATTATTTTAATTTCTGATTTTTCTATCTTCTATGAACATTAGAAATTAAAAACAAAGACTTTATTATTTCTGTTTCCTGCAACATCCTCTTCTGAGGATATTTATTTTCAATATTTTTTTGTATATTTTAACATTAAGGGTCACATGTAATGAAAACTGTCTAGGACTAAGACTTTCTTTGTTGCCCATAGCAACCAATCAGAGCGCCCCTCTCATTTCTCCAGAGCACTATATGAAATGAGAGGGGCGCATTGATTGGTTGCTATTGGCAACAAAGTGAGTTTTAAACCCAGACAGTTTTCATACATATGGCCCTAAATGAATTAAATTGATCTATAATTTGGACAATTTCAGTTCTATGCGGCCACCATGGATCTACTAAAGAACTGGCAGTTGATTCTTTTTTGTTACTGGTATTTTATACCTAATGTTCTGTAGTTTATTCGTCATTAATAATTGGGTATAAAATGAATCAGATATTATTATTATTATTATTATTATTATTATTATTAGTAGTAGTAGTAGTAGTATCTACCTATACTTATAATAGAGGTTACAAAAATATTTTATGCAATTAAATTATCTTATCATAAAAATGTCAAAATCTTAATTGATGATGACAGAACTTCTATTTGGCAGAACTTTGTAAAGTCCAATAATGTTCATGCAAAGTTTTCCATAGTTACCAAAGTCCTAATTAGTGTTTCATCTATTTAGAAATTAATATTTGGGTTCAAAAATTGACAGGGAAAAGCTATGTACATAGAGCTTGTATGGCAGCACATGGATTTACATGCAATATGGTAACTGTGCTGGTATAACTAATGCTTCTAGCAGATTAAAATGTCCTGAACAAGTCATATAAAATAGCACAAAAATATGACTTTTTGACTTTATGTATCAAGCCAGAGGCATTTGAAGGTGTGATATTAATCCAAGGACTTTTATATGATATTGTGGAGCTTGATCAATTGTATAAAACAGGATGAAAGGCATATTAGTAGATTGATGCAAAATTAAAAGAAAACTTTATATCCGTGAAAAATTATTTGAAAGTTCAAATAAAATTTTCTTGGTGGCTATATCATCTCTCCATGCACTGATTCAATGCGGGGCTTGTATCTATATGCAGCAGCCAAACAAAAAAAATCAGAACGTCAGTGTCATGAATGGAGGTGAAAAAATGAGAATTTTGGGCCACATGTATGAAAACTGTCTAGGTCTAAAATTCACTTTGTTGCCCACATTTTTCCAGAGCACTGTTTAAAATGAGAGGGGCGCTCTGATTGGATGCTATGGTCAACAAAATAAATTTTAGACGTAGACAGTTTTCATACATGTGGCCCATTGAGTCTCTGAAGGGACAGTAAGTGAATTATGAACTACTTTAAACAATGTAGCTATGTTGCCATCACTTTTCAAAGCTATATTCTTATCGAAGAGCGTTATGAATTTGTCAATAGTTTATTTTAATAAATCATAGTGAATAGTGAGGATTATGTTGTTGTCATTGCCTTTGGGGATGAGAGAAAGCCTTTTTTGTGGGGCATAGTGTTAAGATTTGAAAACTTGACTGATTTTGTGGCGTGATGGGTTATAAGATAGTTAAATAAATACAATAAATAAGTGAGCAATAAGTTCTTGACAATTCTTCAGACCCCAGCTAGTTATGAGGTCATCAGAGCTAAAAGGCATTTCAGAACCATTTATGTATCAACTGAGAAAAATTGGATGGTAAAAATAACCACAATTCTGCCTGGTGGCTTTATAATCTCTCCATGCATTGACTCAAAGTAGGGCTTGTGTGTAGAAACAGAAAACAAACTGAACAATTAAAACTTCAGTGTCATGAATGGAGAGAAGATCAGGAGCCTGAACCTCTGGAGGGGCAATAAGTGAATGAAAGACAACATCAAATAATTTAGCAATATTGCCATCACTTATCGTAACCATATTCGTGGAACACTTGGAATAGGCCAATGCTGTGATTGGTTTAGCTACATAAATAATAGTGAGCGATGAGGGTTAATTTATTGCCATTGACTTGGAGATGAGAAAAAACAAAAATATACAAAAAAAATAAAAAAAAACTTTCTGATTTTGCACAGTGCTGTGCTTGAAATAATAATACAAATGCAAAAAAATTAAATGTGTGTAATATAATGATTTGGTAATTCTAAGGATTCCAGGTGGTTACAGGGTCAACAGAGATAAACATATACAAACAAAGCAAAAATAAATTATTTAGTCATAACAGAGGAGAACATGAGTCTTCATACATTTCTAGGCTCTGGAGATACAGCCACACGGTAAATGGTGTCATCAATGATTCCTTTCTTATTGACTTAACATTTGGATTCTTTTTATTAGGGTAAAGTATAAGCTCCTGAGACTAATCTGAATAATAGCTCATATCTAATTTGTAGGTTTTTAATGAGAAGGTATTTTGTATTTCCCAAATTAAAATAAAGAGAAAATCTCCAAGAGACCTGGCAACAGATGAGCAGTAATCTCTACATGACCTTATCCAAAATTCACATTTCTCTAAGTGTCAGTTGAACATTTTTTTTCTGATTGATTTAATTAGTTTTTCTATATATTCTTTTTTCTCTAGATAAGTAAATGCACCTGGATATGGAAGACAAAATTATCAAGTCTCACAATGGATTAAAGTAGTTGAAAGGTTTTTTTTAGAAGTAAGGTTTCACAAAGCAGGAGTAATGGGTAAGAGTGAGATAGATAATTATGAGAGGACCAAGGGTACATGGAGACCTCATTTCACTGGGATACAGACAAAAAAAATTCTCATTAACCTCTTGGACATCTTTCTAAAGTGAATTAGTTGAGTTTTGGGAGAGGAATGTTGACAGAGGATTCTCACTACTTATCAATTTTTTGCAGGATTTTTTCAAATCTTAATGTGCCGAATGTTTTCCATTGGCATAAATTCTGGACTACAGGTGGCCAGTTCAGTCCCCGGACTCTCTTTCTTGAAACCATGTTGTTGTGATGGATGCAGTACATGGTTTAGAATTATTGAAGAATGCAAGGCCTTCCTGGAAAGATATATTGTGGTCATTTGTGTGATTTCCATGAAGTTTGATGACATAAAGTGTGCTGCAGAATTAAAACCAGAATTCGCATTATGGAATCCCTTTTTTCATCTAACCTCTACCCTTCTGTCACTTACAGGTATGCATTTCTGTGCGACTGCTGAACTCAGAAATCTCTCCACTGGCACAATTTAAATCCACTGTCTATCTGTTTATTTATTTTCATGATATGCATCTCTGTGATGTAATAACTTCCTTGCCTGTCTCTCTCCTGCTGTGCTTAGAGGTTTGTAGTCTTCTTATTTTGCCAGCTTTCTATCTCTCACTCTATTCAAGAACATCATTCCCCACTCACCTTTGTTGCTGACATCTGGTGGCCCTTACCATGCTTTGAATCTGCTATATAATACTGTGCAAACCCATCATATTTCCTTATCCCGGGCTCCCTCAGCACATTCCGCACAAGTGCCTGCAACCCCTCAAACCTCGAACCTGTTACTCTCATCCCCTCCATCCCTGTCCCTCTGTCTGGTACTCTCTGGAATGCACATTCTGTGTGCAAAACACTTTCCTTCATCCATGACCTCTTCATCTTGTGCATCCTATCCTTCCTTGGTCTAACAGAAATCTGGCTGACACCTTCTGACACAACCTCCCCTGCTGCACTGTCTTATGACCGTTTTTTATTTATCTACACACCATACCCTGGCTGCAAGCTAGTGAAGGTGTTGGACTTCTCCTGTCAGATAACTGTTCCTTTGTCCCGATTCCACCTATACCCTTCCTCACTCTCCCCTCTTTTGAGGTACAGTACACTCTCTCCACATCTACTCATCTTCCAACCTCCAACTGGCCATCATATACCGACCACCTGGCCCCACAACTGCCTTTTATGACCACTTTATCACCTGGCTTCTGCACTTTCTATCTGCTTACATCCCTATGATCATCATTGGAGACTTTAATATCCTGATTGACACACACAACCCAGCTGCCACCAAACTCCTATCATTTTTCTTCTTCAGCCTCTCACAGTGGTCCTCTGAAGCCACTCAGAAAGAGATACACACACTGGATCTTATCTTCATTCACCTATGTACCCTATCTGAAGTTTCAAACACCATTCTTCCCATATCAGACCATAATTTGCCTCAAAACTTCTCGAACAGCATTTCTATCTTGAACTATTAACCTATATTTCATCTAACTTACTTCTCAACCTTCTGTGATCTAGTTTCTGACCTTAACACTCTACTGAAACTGCCCTAACTAAAGTCACTAATGACTTATTGTCCAATAAAGCCTCACATCACTACGCCCACATTTGCCCTCGGTCTTTGATACAGTTGATCACTGACTAATCTTACAAATTTTGTCTTACGTTGGACTCATCATGGCTCTGTTTTGGATCACCTCTTATCTCTCGGATGTGACGTTCAGAAACTCTCTCTCTTGCTGCACCTCTTCCCCTCACCCTCTTTCTGTTGGGATCCTCCAAAGTTCAGTGCTGGGCCCACTACTGTTCATTTTCTATACCCTTGGTCTTGGTGAACTCATAGCATCACATGGCTTCCAGTACCATTTGTATGCTGATGACACTCAAATCTACATCTCTGGCCAAGGTGTCAACTCTCAACTTTCTAGGATCCCAGTGTCTACCACCCATATCCTATTTTTCTCCTCCTGCTTTCTCTAACTCAATATGGAAAAAATGGAGTTCATCATCTTTCCCCCATCCCACTCCATCTCTTCATATAACCACTAGTACACCTATGGTTGGCAAGTAACAGTGCATGTG
Source organism: Phyllomedusa bahiana (assembly GCA_025379985.1). Taxonomy (NCBI): domain Eukaryota; kingdom Metazoa; phylum Chordata; class Amphibia; order Anura; family Hylidae; genus Phyllomedusa; species Phyllomedusa bahiana. Next base: position 27,932 of record JAODAL010039270.1, read on the forward strand.
GATCACAAACCTTTGGAGAGCATTATAAGGAAACCATTACTAAATGTCCCAAAGAAACTACAGAGCATGCTCTTTTGACATAAGAAATATGAAATTTCTGCTTTCTTGCACATAAGGGATGAACTATCAGTATAGCAAGGAATCATCTTTGAAGGAGAAAGGGCTGTTATACCAGAAGCTCTCACATACAGAAAAAATTGCACTCTTCTCACTTAGACATGAAAGGATGTCTACGTCGAACACAAGAATCTATGTATTGGCCAGGAATAAATTACCACATTAAAAATTATATCGCACAATGTGAAATATGTGTATCCTGCAGTGATTGGAACCACATGAAATTCCACAAAGGCTATGATCAAAAATAGGAACAGACATAGTTTTTCCCCATGTTTTAGTACCTGACACACCTCCTGGCTCCTTGAAGAACCCGATGGTCACCTAGTCATGTCCACCGGAGTAAGCCCAATAGTGGAACCGTGGGTCAACTACCCGCTTTTAAAATGTAACAGTTAGTTTACTCTAGTAGAATATCCACAACACAGAATAATTTGATTGAGTTTAAATAATTTATTGAAAATGACAAAGAGGTGCAAAACATACCACAATAATATCAGTCAATAAGCGTATGGCATGACAATGTTTGGACACAAAGCTGTAGAAAATGTACAGTGATCCCCTGTACAAGAGGGTAGCTCAGTCAGTATAAAACTTGAAAACAAGCATATTGTCAACAGACATTCTTATAAAGCCTTCATATGTAGTAAGATCCAAAGTTTATCTGGTATTGCCGGCTGGAGTAGTGGATCATCTGGACCACCACAAGCGGTGGTAGAAGCCGCACCAGGGAGCAGAATCTAAATAGGTCCAGGTGTTCACCAAAGCCCGAAGGAAGGCAAGTTGGGCTTGCTGTGGCAGGAGTCCTACCAGATCACAACCCTTTATGTGACTTGCTTGCGATAGCGGCCGAGGTCCATCGAGGTACTGAATCCTCAGGAAATTTCAGAGTCAGGGACAGGAAGGTCAGGGCAGGCGGCTAAGGTTCGTAGTCAGATGACGTAACAGCGGGTCAGGAACATGGCAAGACAGGAACACACTCTGGAACACTTTCTCTATGGCACTTGGCACTATACAGTAGATCTAGCTGGGAAGCAGTGAGAGTTTCCCGGCAATCAACCAATTCCTTTAAATCTCAGTGAGCTGGCGTGCACATGCCCTAGGGAGTGGAGACGCGCACAAAGGCCCGCAGATTAGCGCAAGAAAGCAGGATCGCAGCAGGGTAAATAACTGCCAGTAATACGAGTGTGTCTGTATTCCGACATGCAGGCTGCCTGGCCGCTCGTGACACAGTCCTGTACTTGGTACACAGAGGCGTTCTCAGGGAGAGTTCATGGAAAAACAAAAAATATTGTGGAACAAGTTGTAGTTTCTCCTGTGGTCCTGATTCAGTGAAAGTATACAGGAAAAAAATCCACAAAACATAACTTTTAATTATTAAAGATAAAATGTCAAAGATAGACTCACCAAATATGAAATCAGTAACACCCATCCTGATTCTCCAGAAGTCTCAGAGTATCTCTCTGGAACTCAGACTCACTCAGAAATGCCTAAACTGCAAAATAAGGGTTTTAAGGGTAATACACTAAACTGTTCTTTAAAATGCAACCTAATATAACCCTTAGTGGAATAATCACCCTGAGAAGTACAGTGCCGCTAAAACTCAACCTAATATACCCTACAAGTGCCATAGTGCTGCAATTATAGGTGTAACATGCAACAAAATACTCCTGTAAAAATTACCCAGATGCATTTTGTTCACTTGAGCTCCTCAGTGGGTAGGATTAGAAGAGGATAAGGCAAAAATGACCAGCGGAAGCTGAAGATTAATAAAATCCAAGTTTATTGAAGAAAGCAAAATAACAGATGTTCAGGATAAAAAGCACTTATCATCTTACGCGTTTCAGGCCCAAAGCATACTGGCACTTAATCGTGCTTTTCTGGAGGCTTTAGATGTGTTGCTAGGATAGCTCCAACTTTAGGACATCATCATCAAGTAGCATCATCATGGTTGCGTCATCCTTGTTGTTTTAAATGTGGACACGGCAGGTGTATCTGTTGCAGCGTTCTCGGTCAGTCATCTTCTTTTAAATCTTTTCAAACTGGCAAGACATATGCTATTAAACAGTACATAAATTGCAACAGTTGTTATGTGGTATATCTTGTACCATGTTTTCAATGTCATGTACAGTATGTGGGTTTTACCACACGTGAACTAAAGGAACATATTAGAAGACACTTATCTGACTCTAAGCTTCAGTGCACACCGGGTACCTCTGCCGTATCGCGTCATGTCTTACTTCATCATGCAGGGAAAGGGGACACTCTCCTAGTACAAGGTATTGAAAGAGTTAATCTTTCTATGATGGGAGATGACCGCAGGAGTAAACTTCTTAATCGTGAATTCTTTTGGATTTTTACTTTAAAAATCCGTTCACCATATGGTTTAAACAATAGACAGGACCTAATTTTGCAATATTAGAGATATTTCTTGGCAATTTTTTTCTGTCTTTTGTATTTGTTTTCTTTGTTTCTTCCGTGACGTAGCCACACCATTTGTAACATGTGTATATTATTCGATAATTACTTGGGCTATATAGGTGTGTCTGTGTTTGCCTTTTACTATGCTACGTTTAAGTTCCAGTATGCTTTGGGCCTGAAACGCGTAAGATGATATGTTTCCAGACCCTTTTCCAGAATCCTGGTCACTATAACTTGTTATATTATTACATCTAGAAATGTATACAGACCCTTCTCCAGAATCCTGGTCACTATAACTTGTTATATTATTACATCTAGAAATGTATCCAGACTCTTCTCCAGAATCCTGGTCACTAGAACTTGTTCTATTATTACATCTAGAAATGTATCCAGACCCTTCTCCAGAATCCTGGTCACTATAACCTGTATATTACATCTAGAAATGTATCCAGACCCTTCTCCAGAATCCTGGTCACTAGAACTTGTTCTATTATTACATCTAGAAATGTATCCAGACCCTTCTCCAGAATCCTGGTCACTAGAACTTGCTATATTATTACACCTAGAAATGTATCCAGACTAGAGATGGGCGAATTTCCCGAAATTCGGTTCGTTCACTTCGCCGAATTTCTCGACAAAAAATAACTTTGTTCTGAATTACTTCGGGACGAATCACGTTAAAAAACAGCTATTTCCAGGCTGCACAGAGCCTGCAGGGTGCTGTAGAACGTTGTGCCATGCTTAAATATGCAGAGGGAGCTTGGTTTGGTCTTCATACAATGTTGTGTTTTAGTTTGACACGCACATGACTGCCGCCGCTCTTAGAATCGCTTCACTCTAAAATTCCCTGGGCATTTAACCCCTTCCCGACATTGGGCGTATGCATACGCCCTAGCGGGAAGTGACTTCCTGCAAATGGACGTATGCATACGCCCTGGCGATCGCGCGGGCTTGCGGGCGAGCCGTGCGCGATCGCAACATGGAACCAGCGGTAAATTACCGCTGGCTTCATGCCCCATCCCCCCCGGCCGGAGATCACCCCCGGCGGGTGAAAAACGCATCATTACCGCAGCCTGTCATGGCCGCAATAATGAAGGCACAGGCAGGAGGAGGGAGCTCCCTCTGCCTACGATCGGCGAGGGCAGCGGCAGAGATGCCGCTCGCCCGTCTCCTACCGACTCCCCGCAAGCTTTCTAAAAGCATCCGGGTAGTCTGGTGATGTCACCATGCCCCAAATGCATTGTGGGCATGGTGTCACTAGTTGCCATGGCGACCTCTGCACAGCAGTAACGCTGTGCACAGATCGCCTCTTCAAAACAGCAATCAAAATGATTGCTGTTCCCCAGTGAGGATTTGCTGTTACAAATCCTCACTGGGGAAAAGTAAAAAAATGTGAAAAAGTAAAAAAAAAAAAAAAAAAAAAAGTAAAACACAAACACAAAAAAAAAAATTAAACCAGTACCCCGCCCTTTTCCCCTTTACAAACGCCAATCGCCCCAAAAAAGATCAAAAATAAATAAGGTACCCATATTTGATATCGCCGCGTGCGTAACCACCCACCCTATAAATCTGTCACAATAATTAACCCGTACGGTGAACGCCGTAAAAAACAAAAACAAGAAACCGTCACAGAATTGCGATTTTTGTACATCCTGCAAACACATAAAATGGAATAAAAAGCGATCAAAAACTCATATAAAAAGCCAAAGTTGTACCAATTAAAACATTCAGTTATCCTGCAAAAAAAAAGTCCCTTACCGTCTCTGTATACGGAAAAATAAAAAAGTTATGGCTCTCAGAAGACAGCGATGCATAAATATTATTTAACACAATAAAAACACTTTTTTTTTTTTTAAAGTGCTTCCAAATTAAAAAAAAACTAGGGTATCGCCGTAATCGTATCGACCCAGAGAGTAAAGCTAACTGGTCATGGATACTGCACGGTGAGCGCTGTTAAAAATAAAAATAAAAAACACTACTAGGGTTGCAGATTTTCTTCACCCTGCCTTCCAAAAAAACGGATTTAAAACTGATCAAAAAGTCTTGTCCCCCAAAAATGGTACCAATAAAAACATCAACTCATCCCGCAAAAAACAGCCCCTACACAGTTCCCTACACAGAAAATAAAAAAGTTATGGGTCCAGACTATGGCGATGCAAAAAAATTTTTTCCTTTTTGAATAAAAGTGTTTTTTATTGTGTAAAAGCATAAAACATTAAAAAAAATAGAAATTGGGTATCGCTGTAATGGTATGACATGCTGAGTTAATACTAGCAAAGTCAGATATACTGCACGGTGACCGCTGTAAAAAATAAAAATAAAAAACACTACCAGGAACTTTGTATTTTTGTTAAAAATCCCTCACAAAAACCTTAAAAAAAAAGTGATAAAAAGCGTAAATCCCCCCATATTGGTACTAATAAAAACGTAAACTCATCCCCAAAAAAAACCCAAAAATCAGTCCCGTATACAGAAAACTGAAAATGTTATGGCATCAAAACAGGACAACATAAAAAGAAATTTTTTTATGACCTATTTCTATTTGTAAAAATAATAAAAAAAAAACACTTATAAAATCTATACCATTGCAATTTGCACCAAAAACCCCCCATAGTAAAGATATTATCATTTACGCACGGAAAACGTTTAAAAATTTGAACCCCAAAAAAACAATGGGGGAACTGCTTTTCCCCCTCATTTTTCTAGCCCAATGAAAAAAAAAAAAAAATTGAACACCTTGCACCCAAAATGCACAATACCCCCCAAGAGTGATCTATGAGGCGTGCTAACCCAAAATGGGGGCGGCTTCTGAAGGTTCCCCCTTTCTGGTACTTTGGGGTTTGTAAATTTTTCGACGGGCCCCCCACCAAAATCTCCCTTTTCCAAAAAGCAAAATAGACCCCCCTCCCTTATCACCCTGCCAGGGCCCCAAAACAGCAGTTTGCCCCAAAATGAAATGGATTCCGAACTTGGAAAAAATTTTGTGTAACAAATTTTTGGGGTCCTTTTTTTCCCAGATGCCTTGTAAAAATTAAACATTTTCAGCTAAAATTGCAGTTATTGGAAAATAAATTTTTATTTCTTTTTTCACAGCCTAACGCAAAAAAATTTTGTGAACCCCTTTGGGGGTCAATATACCACACACCGCTGTATATATTCCTTAAGGGGTATATTTTCCAATATGGGGTTTTTTTTAGGGGCATTTATTAAGTTTTAGCCCCTTAGGGTGCCGCAAACCTGAAAGGGCCCCAAAATAAAATCGAATGAAAATAGACCCCAAGTCCATGGGTGCCCCCTATTCTGGGGCTTGGGGTTGACCAAAATAATGCACTAGGGCCACATATGGATACTCTAAAACACAGAATCGGGGGGAACAATATTAATTGCATTTCCCTGTCACATTTCCCATATTCTTGTGAATAATGTAAAAAAAATTAAAAATTTTGCAAAAAAGTAAAATTTTTGAAATTTCACTTCCACTTTGTTAATTCCCGGAAAACACCAAATGGGTTAAATAAATTTCCCTAAATGGGTTTTTGAATACTTTTAGGGGTTATTTCTTAGATGAGGTATTTATGGGGAAAAACAAAACCTCAATAAAATCACTTTTAGAACTGGACTGGCCCCCAAAAAAATTTATATTGCAAATTTTCTTGAAAATTTGAAAATTATACTAAATTTTTTAACCCCCCTAAGCAAAAAAAAAAAAAAAATACTTTTAAAAAAAATATCCCAAACTACAGCAGACATAGGCAGATGCAGTTAAAAATATTTTGAGGAATATCTATCTGTCTTAATGCAAAAATTTTTGAAGTTTGAAATTGGAAAATTTTTCACTTTTTTTCACATATTTTTGATATTTTTCCAAATAAACAAGCATTTTTTGTACCAAAATTTCTTACTACTTAAAGCACAATGGCCCGAGAAAAGAATCTCTGAATACAGGGATAGGTTAAAGTGTAAAAAAATTATTCTCAAAATGACACTGACAATTTAAAAAATGGGGTCTGTCAAGAGACCAAAAATGGTCCCCGGTAAGGGGTTAAGAGGGCAAAACTACCAAAAAACTGAAGGGGGGAATGAGCCTGATAAAGTCATCGAGGACGCTGGAAAAAAACAACTGAGGCTCAGGGGGAACTCAGTCACAAGTGGGGGGCGGTGACGGCGGACCACAGCAGCTAGGTCAGAGAGTGCACAATGACATTCTGGATGGCAAAAACGGATTAGGCCACGAGTGCACAATGACACAGTGTGTAGGGTTTCGGCACACTACACAGCAGCATGAGGCAGACAGTGGGACAGTGACATTTTAATGGCAAAAAAAAAAAAAAAAAATGGAGTAGGGCCCAAGTGGCAAATGACACATGTGGGGTCAGGCACAGCCACAGCACAGATGGTCAGACAGGGCACAATGTCAATGGTGTTAGGTCACGGCAGAAACCACAGCAGCGCATGAGGTCGCAGTGGGACAATGACATTTGGGGGTGGCAAAAACAGGAGTAGGCCCAAGGAGACAATGACACAGTGTGTAGGCACGGCACAGCCCCACGCAGCATGAGGTCAAAAGTGGCACAATGACATTCGGGGGTGGCCAAAACAAAAAGGCCACAAGTGGGACAATGACACAGTGGTTTTGGTCACGGCGCCCCAGCACAGCATGAGTAGACAGTGGCACAATGACATTTGGAGGTGGCCCAAAAAAAGGAATGGGCCCCAGAGTGGGGCAATGACACAGTGTGTAGGTCACGGAAACCCACAGCGCAGCATGAGGTCAGACATGGCACAATACAGAGTGTGTAAAGGGCACGGCATCAGCCACAGCAGCAGATAGGTCAGACATGGGCACAATGACGGTGTGTAGGTCATGGGAAGCCACAGACAGATGAGGTCAGAAGTGGGACAATACATTCGAGGGACAAAAAAATGAGTAGGCCACAGAGTGGGGCAAAAACAGTGGACGGTCACGGGAGCGCCACAGCAGCAGCAGAGGTCAGACAGTGGGACAATGACATTCTGGAGGGGCAAAAACAGGATAGGCCACAGAGTGGGGGAATGACAAGTGTGTAGGTCACGGCAGCAGCCACGCAGCAAAAGGGCAGAAGGGCACAATGACAGAGTGTGTAGGTCACGGGGATCGCCCACAAGCATGAGGCAGACAGGCACAATGACAGAGTGTGTAGTTTACGGCACACCACACAGCAGCATGAGGTTTAGACAGTGGCACAATGACACAGTGTGTAGGTCCGGGATCACCACAGAGCAGCATGAGGTAGCAGTGGCACAAAGACACAGTGTCTAGGTCACGGCAGCAGCCCACAAGAGCAATGAGGCAGACAGTGGCAAATGCACATGGTGGGTAGGGACGGCAGCGCCACGAGCCATGAGGGGCAGACAGTGGCACAAGACATTCTGGGGGTGGCAAAAAACGGGGTAGGCCCCAGAGTGGGGGAATGACACGTGTGTAGGTCACGGCAGCAGCCACGCACACATGAGGCAGACAGTGGCCAAGACATTCTGGAGGTGGCCAAAACAGGAAAAGGCCAGAGAAGGGTACAATGACACAGTGTGTAGGTCACGGGAGCAGCCACAGCAGCAGCAGAGGTCAGACAGTGGACAATGACAGAGTGTGTAGGGCACGGGACAGCCACAGCAGCAGCATGAGGTCAGACAGTGGGCACAATGACAAGGCGGGTATCATGGCACCAGCAACAACAGCAAGAGGTCAACAGTGGAACAATGACATTTTGGAGGGGGCAAAAACTGGAGTAGGCACAGATGGACAAGACACAGTGTGGAGGTCAAGGCCGCAGCCACGCACAGCATGAGGGAAGGGGTGGGACAAAGACAGAGGGGAGGTGGGGGGCAAAACCACCCTGGAAAGATGGTTGGGGCAATGGAGAAAATGTCAGCAGATGTGTGGCACAGGCGGGTGGGGGCATCAGAATAGTGGGTGAGGCGGTGTTTGAACCCAGACTCATTTTTTCCCCATTTGGGTGAGGGGCCCTGGCTGATGTTGTTGACGCCTAATGCACTGGGGTTGGAAATCCTGGCCGATCCGGCCTATTATCAAGACAAAGGCCAGTTTCCAATTTCCCGTGGGCAACGGGTTCTCCTTGGGGTAACATAGCCCCCGCCGCACTGAACACCCCCTGATGCCACACACTGGCCCGGGGGGGACAGCTTTCTCCACCAATCTCGGCAAGTTGCGGCCACACATCCTTTGGCTGCCCATTTTCCCCGTGGATCTTCTAAATGGGGTGGCAAGTGCTGTCCAAGTACCACCACCTGTTGGTTCGGTTCTGTTCCAGGTCCTGCGCTGCACTGGGGATGCCCCCTCAAAGGCGGGTGAAGGAAACCTCTCAGTGACTCCAGACTTAGGTTGCTGCTGATGGAGCTGGTACTGCTCCGACTCCCCACCTTCCCCCGGCAGCCACAGCAGTATTACGTGAGCGCTGAAGAACCCCCCGGTCAGACCTGTCAGAGGAGGGACGATGCCGCACATAGGCAGCGGCCAACTGACTATGGAGGATTTCCCTATAGTATTTGAGTTTGTCCTCCCTCTCAATAGCTGGGAAAAAGGCTCCCATTTTGGACCGGTAGCGAGGGTCCAATAGGATGGAGAGCCAGAAGTCATCCCTCTGCCGGATGCTGACTATTCGGCTGTCACTAGCCAGGCAAATCAGCATGCTGCGGGCCATCTGCACAAGTGACTCTGAGGGGCTCCCTGCCTCCATCTCCACTGTATACTGCCACGGTGCTTGCGGGTCATCTGCCTCGTCTTCCTCATCTCCATCTACCTCCTCCAGCTGCTCCTGCTCCTCCTCTCTTGTCACCTGGGTAGAAAATCCACTCATTTCACCAGACAATGCTTCTGCTCCAATGTCCTCCTCCTCCTCCATTTCAGTCCCCACCGGATTCATGTGGCCGCGAGATGTAGTCGCCACGTCTCCAGTCCCCTGCCCAGACAGATTTTTCAGCATCTGTTCCAGGACATGAAGCAGTGGAAGGACGTTATTCATCCCGTAGTCCTGGCGACTGACAAATAACGTCGCATTCTCGAATGGCGTCAACAAACGGCAGGTGTAACGCATGAGCTGCCACTGGCTGACATCAAAGTTACACAGGGGAGTACTCCTTTCCGCCTGGATCATCAAAAAATCGTTAATGGCCTTTCTCTGTTCATACAGTCGGTCCAACATGTGCAGGCTGGAATTCCAACGGGTGGAAACATCGCATATCAGAGTGTGTTGAGGGAGGCCGTTCTGCCGCTGCAACTCGAGGAGGGTGTTCCTGGCTTTGTAGGAATGGATGAACTGTATGCACAGTTTCCTGGCCATTTTCAGAATCTTCTGAAGATCGGTGGAAGACTTCAGGAACCTTTTCACAACCCGATTGAACACGTGCGCCAGGCAGGGCGCATGGACCATCCCTCCGCGATGCAGTGCGGACACCATGGTCCTCCCATTGTCCGTCATCATGGTTCTGATTTGCAGTTGGCGCGGAGAAAGCCACACATCGATTTCTTGCTGCATGACGCGGAGCATTTCCTCCCCCGTGTGACTTTGTTCGCCGAGGCAAGCCAGGTGTAGAACTGCGTGACACCGCTGTTCCTTACACATGTGGTATGATGGAGCAGTACTTGTGGAGGCTGAGATGGTGGTGGTGGTGGAGGAGGGGGAGGCGGACATTGCCAGGAGCCCCGTTTGACAACGT
>JAODAL010039271.1:0-38181 GCA_025379985.1 Phyllomedusa bahiana
TTGCAACTTTCAAAATCGCAAATTTTCCAAATTTTCATGAAATTTTGATATTTTTCACAAACAAACAAGGGTTGTATGGATAAAAAATTTCTTACTAACTTAAGCCAATGTGTCACGAGAAAAAAATCTCGGAATCACATGAATAGGTAAAAGTGTCAAAAAGTTATTCTCACATAAATTGACACATGTCAGATTTCAAAAATAGGGCTGTGTCAGGAAGGTCAAAACAGGCTGGGTCCTTAAGGGGTTAATCTGGGGTCATGCAGGTTTGGGGCTCATGCTGCGTTCCAGGACAGGGATATTCAATGTCCAGTTCAAGTAAAATGATGGTTCAAATCATACTGCCTTCTGGCACTTTTTTAATTTGTGGGTCATGCAGGTGTAAGGCTCATAGCTGTGGTGCAAGACAGGGATAGTGAATGGTCTGTGATTTTTTTTCTGTGGCTTTTATAACCTAAGTGTGTTGCCTAAGATGTAGCACGTATCCATTTGACTGTTGTGGATGTTAATTCCAGCTTCTCCAGCCCTGTTTGGGTGTAACAAGGAAGGTGTTGTTGCTCTCCCATAGACTTTAATGGTCATCGGCGATCATCTATCATCAACCATCGAATATCTTGTCGATGATTGTCGACTATCGACCATCGACCGATGTCAATGGCCAACGTCGTAATCACTCAACACTACTCAGCAGTCAATAACTCAACTTTTGAACAGTGTGAGATGTTGTTGTCAAGCTATTATTTATGCTCCAGCCCACATGACATGTTATTGAGATACTGACATTTTTTTATGGTGTATACCCACAACTGTTATTGGATTTTGTTTCATTAAATTATTTGAGATGAGAAAATCAACATTTCATGCTACCAATTAAATGGCCTACTTTCATTATAAAATGTTACTGTAGTGTGAATGTTTTACATTTTTCATAAATTTTACCCAAAAAGCTAAATATCCCTAACGTTTTCTGAGAAGTAGATAGACACATTGATGAGCCAAAAGGTGACGGATATTGTGTGAATGCACAAAATTTGTCTCAGCCTTGCCACTATGAAATTGGTATGGATTAGATTGACACTTTTGTACCACATTTTGGCGTGACACATTCATAAATGCAGCGCATTGTACGAATCTGCTGCAACACATCCCATAGAGCTAGTGCATACAAAAGTGTTGGGTCTGGAACAGCCTGCACCAGATTTTGGCATAGGACAGTTCATACATCTACAGGGTTATGACAGTTTTTTGGCCCAAAGCTTGCCAGAAAACTGTTCATACACATCGCCCTTGCTATATATATATACACATATATATAGTAAGAAGGGCAAGGATATATTAACTTATATATCTAAATAGTGGCTTAATGAGTGCTGATATGAACCAGATGTGTGCTTTTTGGGGCAACATGCTGTAGCAAGATTATCATTGCAATTTTATTTAAAAGTCAAGGACATAGAAATTTAAAGGGCTTTTCTGTCCGTCTGTTTTCACTGATCCAGCTGTCCCTCCCCTGCTTCAGACTCTCGTTTCCTTACTCTGGGTATTTCTAAAGCTCTAACATTTCAGCTATGACAGCTTCTATTCCTAGCTGTGCCTGTTAAAGGGACATAGTGATAAAGAGGTTTTGAAAAATAATGACACCGTTAAAGCAGGATATTTGGCTATAGATGTGAGCTAGCAGAGCGTCTTATTTTTTTTTATGAGCGGAAGCTCCTAGTGAGAGAGAGTAAATAAATATATAAATCCATTGCACACTTTATGCTATTAAGGTGTATTTTTTAGTCACATATAGCCGGGAGAAGGACCACAAACAAGTCCGAGTATTGTACTTAGTTATCACAAAGTATCAGGTAAATATACACATACAAGAATGTATATTAAGTACAATGCGGATTCACAATTGTAACATATCATTAAAGGATAGATGTCTAAACACAATGCGACGTTTCGGCTGTATAGGCCTTTATCAAGTGACATCTGTGAAGTAAATATAAAATGTGTCAAAATTATGGCAACATTCCAAAACGAAGAAGAGTAGTATAATACCAAGGAGGAGATAGAGCCACATAAAGTAAAAGATAATTAAGAGGAATATAGGAGGTAGCAAATGGAGCATATAGAAAAGATGTGAGTGGAAAAATGAGATAAGAATGAGAAATAAAATAGAAAGCTGAGTATATCTACAAAGAAGAGGCTTACCTAGAGAATAGTAGAATGAATATATTTAGATTGGCGCGTCCAAATAGTTTGGGCAAAAGGCTTTTTTTTTTCTTTTCCCTACATTGCTATTACATTTTATTCTATATTTTCTCCCTGTAGCCTTTTGCCCAAACTATTTGGATGCAATTTCTTGCCCAAAATGAAATAAAAATAAATGGAGTAGGGATTTTTGTGACAAATTTTTCTTAAAACCAAAAAAAAAAATATATAAAATACACTAAAATATTCAGTATTTACATAGTTCTCATATACCAAAATGGAAAGGCTTTAGTTTATTGCATTCTACACATACAAGGTGGAATATTTCCTACAATAAGATTACATGGGTAGTTGTTGTTTATGGAGTTATGAGATTAATTTTGGCCTTTCTAGATTTTGGGAATATTTTGGTACTCAGTTTGAACGTTCATATGTATTGTTTCATACAACTTCAGAATTACACAGAGTTATAATACTATGCTTTTAGACTTCTGAAGGGTACTATAAATGTTAGAAGACAGAAATTAACCTGTAAAATTATTATGTGACAAACTGCACATTTCTTAAGTCATCAGATGTCTTTGTAAAGGAGATAGTGAGATACACTCACCCACAATGAACTAGTGTATGAGCTTGTCAAATAATACACAATTCTATTACTAATACATCCACTGGATTCGGGAGAATATAACATTGTCTAGAGGAATGATTCTTGCTCCCGGTATTTTGTAAAACCTTGAAAAGCATTGTTTCATATGGGGCTTACATTCATAAATGGTATTGATATTCTACATATCTCTTTCTCCAGTGCTTCTCAAGTGTATTATTTGAGCACAGGAAATTACATTCCTTCAAGAACAGTGTAATAGTCAGATAGTCCGTCCCCTTTATCACTGTCTTTAGCCTTGGTTAGCTAATGTATGCTTTATTTGATTTGTATTTTACTGGCAAATAGGGAAATACTATAGTATTATGAAAAGCCCAACTATAGAGGTAATAGAAAAACATTTCTAATTGGCTCACTATAATAAAACATTATTTTCTAAAATCAAATCAAAGGAGGAAAATGTAATCATATTTTATTATTCACAGTTTTATATTGCAGATACAGATTTAGCAAAGCTTAAAGGGAACTTGTCTGGTGGTTATACTGCCCTATATGAGAGCATGATATGATAAAAGAAGAGAAGATGAGCCCTTAGATTTGTAGGATTACATGATTTAAAGCAGAATTTCTAAATAAAAAGCAGAAAACAAAGTGAAACAGAAAGTGAAAGTCCTGCCTACCTCACCCATACACTGTAGTGATTGACAGTTTGCTCTAAACACCTTAATGAAGAGAAAGCTATCAATTTCTTTATGGTAGGGGTCAACATGACTTCCATTGTTACTGAATGAATCCTATTAGAAGTTTATCTGCTCCAAATCATGCAAACGAACAGACCATGGAGCACTTCCCTCGACATACACCACTTAACAGGTTCTCTTTAATTTGACACCAGAGCATTATGGAAGTGCAGCACAGAACTTTATCTCAACTTTTTCAAAGCTTTTCAAAGGTTGTTGTTGTTGTGTCCTGTTGTTACAATAAGTAATCTCTGTCAATCTTTGCTACATTCACACATAAATATAAAAGGAAAACAGTCAATTAGTGAATATTTTTCAATACACAAAACATGCTTTAATTGTCTTTAAAAAAAGGAAGAAAGAAGTTTTCAATCTAAACAATGATTTTTATATCTATATCAATCTGCTCTCGGCCCATCCATATGATCTTCAATTTGTATGATGTCTCTTTAGATTACTTTTCCATCAGTAAAGCTTTATAATGGTTTAGTTTTTTGTTTTTTTTTGGGTTTTTTTTGAGAGGAGTTGTAGATTTTATTGGCACCATTCTGCTTTACTTATAACTGACTTGTTAAATTTCATCAACTTTTTACAACAGTGTGAGAAACAAAATTAATTCTGCCTGCTTTTTTTCCCCATTTTTTACCCCTTACCAACATATGACGTACAGTTACATCATGAGGGGACTTAAATCATTGTCATATGACATTATACATACTAAACAGTTAATACCATAGGGAAAAAAATCCCTTATGCCACAATTATATTTCTGTTTTTGTCATTTATGGCCACGTGTATGAAAACTGTCTAGGTCTAAAACTCACTTTGCTGCCCATGTAATGGTAGTCAAAATAAATGACTATTGAGCCAAATTAAAGTGAATCATTTCTATCTTATATCAAATTTATATCACGAGATGATGGTAAATGGTGGAATTGGCTGTTTTCTTGGTTGCCTTATTTTGGATATTTACGTTATATTTTAGGAATAGTTTTTGCTATAATTTGTGCATGTATTGTACTCTGTTCCCGTATACAATGCATTCCTTCATTCCGTTCTTATACTCAGATTAGATCATATTGTATTAAATCACACTAGACTCATACAAGGCATGCACTTCTCTGGGACAAAATCTGACTTACTCAACAAGCCTGTTTACACAAAGTCTGGCTTATTTTATGAGCTGACTTAATGTTTGCTCTTGGCATCTCCTTGTGTATTCAAAGCTGTGAATTGCAGGCTTATCTTCATTCATTTTTTTTTTTTTTCTGGCTAGTGGTCATCATTCTGAGAGGTGTTTTTGTGTATCTAACTTCGAACTCTGGAGCTGGCCACCCCATGGTGGAGGGTGAGATAGACAAATAACTAGAGATGGGCGAATTGATTCTAACGAAGTGGAATTCGTTTAGAATTTCAGGAAAACTTCGGTTCGGAATGAAGTCGAACTTTGGGGTACTTCGAGTGAAAGAAGTGCTTTTGATTGATAAAATGGCCTGTGGCACATGGGGGTTACATGGGGCAAAGAACTATGGGAGGAAGAAGTGCATAGCCTGCACGACATGTGCAGAGATGAAGCCGATCAGAGACCGGCGGGATTCTGTGACGTCACCGCACTATATAAGTCCCGGCGTGATGCTGGGAGCTCATACCGCTCTCACTGTACTGATTAGGGAAGGTGCAGCCACGGCTGCTTATGATAGCTGATACTAAAGAACTCATTTTTATACAACGATTTTTGGGGGGTGCACCAGCTTGTCTCAGAGACTGCTTCTCTTAACGTTCTATTTCTGATTTTGTGGGGTATTGGAAATGAAGTCAAGTGTGCGTCCAATGCAGCTGCATATACATTTTAATGCTATCTGCTCACAGCACATTGAATATCCAAGGGTGATCTAAGCCTGTTCCTGTTGAATTCATTAAAGAAACAGCGTTTTTACAATACAAATACCACTTCATTTTTGGCTGCTCAATTCTTTGCGCAATTTACATCCAGGGGTTAATTAAGCGTTGTTCTGCTGCTGTGGTGACTAAAAGAAACCGTCTTTTTCACTGGCAAAAAAGAAATTTTTTCTGTAGCATAATTCACAAGCGATGGTTAATTACAAGTTTTCCTCTTGTTGTGTAGCGTAAAATACACACCATTGTAACACGCTACAAAGCTGGTAGTTTTTGGCTGGTCAATTCTTTTGCGCAATTTACATCCATGGGTTAATTAAGCATTGTTCTGCTGTTGTAGTGACTAAAATAAACCGTCTTTTTCACCAGCAAAAAAGACATTTTGCCTGTAGCATAATTCACAACCGAAGGTTAATTACAAATTTTTCTCTTGATGTGTACCATAAAATTACACGATTGTAAAAAAACACGCTACAAAGCTGGTAGTTTTTGGCTGCTCAATTCTTTTGCGCAATTTACATCCAGGGGTTAATTAAGCATTGTTCTGCTGTGGTGACTAAAATAAACTGTCTTTTTCACCACCAAAAAAGACATTTTTCTTGTAGCATAATTCACAAGCGAAGGTTAATTACAAGTTTTTCTCTTGTTGTGTAGCGTAAAATACATGCCATTTTAACACGCTACAAAGCTGGTAGTTTTTGGTTGCTCAATTCTTATTGCGCAATTTTACATCCAAGGTGTTAACTAATTATTTTTCTGCAGTTGTACTCAGTAAAAGAAACTTTGTTTTTTCACTGCCAAAGAAGAAATTTCTGTAGCATAATTCATATCCGAAGGTTAATTAAGCCTGTTTGTGCTTTTATATTCAGTAAAATACACAGAATTTTAAAGCACATACAAAATCCATTTTTGCTTTCCATTTTGGTTTGGGGGCAATTTATATCCAAGGGTTACCCAAGCAAACTTAGTTGTTCATTTGGTCAAATAAAAAAAAATTTTTTTTTTTTAAAAAAATTTTTTTTTTGGGAAATTTTTAACCGGGGGGTTTTTTTTTTTTTTTTTTTTTAAAAAAACCTTGAAAAAATCCCCCTTTTTTTTAAAAAAAACCCTTTTTTTAAATTTTTTTAAAAAAATTTTTTTTTTTTTTTTTTAAAAAATTTTTTTTTTTCCTTAAAATTTTTTTCCCCCGGGAAAAAAAATTTTAAAAAAATTGGGGTTTTTTTTTTCCCCCTTTTTTTTTCCTTTTTTTCCCCTTTTTTAAAAAAACCCTTTTTTTTTTTTTTTGGGGGGGCCCAAAAAAAATTTTTTTTTTTTAAAAAAAAAAAAAAAAAAAAAAATTTTTTGGGGTTTTTAAAAACAATTTTTTTTCCCCCGGGGGGGGGGCCCCCTTTTTTCGGTTTTTAAAAAATTTTTTTTTTTTTGGGTTTTTAAAATAAAATTTTTTTTTTTCCAAAAAATTTTTAAAAAAATTTTTTTTTTTGGGTTTTTTTTTGGTTTTAAAAAAAAAATTTTTTTTTAAGCCCAAAAAAAAATTTTTTAAAAAAACCCCTTTTTAACCCAAGGTTTTTTAAAATTTTTTTTTTTTTTTTTTTTTTTAAAAAAAAAAACAAAAAAAATTTTTAAAAAATTTTAAAAAAATTTTTTTTCCCCCCCCCCGGGGGGGTTTTTAAAAATTTTTCCCCAAACCAAAAAAGGCCCGGGGGGCCCAAAAAAAAATTTGGGGGGCCCCCCTTTTTTACCCCCTTTTTTTTAAAAAAACCCGGGTTTTTTTTAAAAAAAAAAAATTTTTAAAAAAAAAACCCGGGGGCCCCCGGGGGGTTAAAAAAAAAAAACCCCCCCCGGCCCCCCCTTTCCCCCCCCCCCCCCCAAAAAATTTTTGGGGGGCCCCCCGGGGGGCCCCCCCGGGGGTTTTTTCCCCGGGGGTTTTGCCCCCGGGGGGGTTTTTTTTTAAAAAAACCCCTTTTTTTTTTTTTTTAAAGGGGGGGTTTTTTTTGGGGATTTTTCCCCCCCCAAAAAAACCCCCCCCGGGGGGGGGGGGAAAAAAAAAAAAAAACCCCCTTGGGCCGGGGCCCGGGCCCCTTTTTTTGGGGGGCCCCGCCCCCCCCCCCCCCCAAATTTTTTTTTCCCCAAGGGGAAAAAATTTTTTTCCCCCGGGGGCCCCCAAAAAATTTTCCCCCCAAAAAAAAAAAAAAAACCCCCCCCCCAAAAAATTCCCCAAAAAAGGGGGGAAAAAAACCCCCCTTTTTTTAGTTTTTGCAAAAAAAGGAAGGGGGGGTTTAAAAACCTTTTTTGGGGGGGGACCCCCCCCCCCCAAAAAACCCGCCCAAAAAAAAAAAAAAAAACCCAAAAAAATTTTGGGGTTTTTGGACCCAAAAAAAGCCGGGGAAAAGGGGGGGCCCTTCCCCCCCCCCCCCTTTTTTTTTCCCCCCCCCAAAATTTGGGGGGGTTTTCCCCCCCCGGGAAAAAGCGGGGAAAAAAAAAAACCCCCAACCCCAAGGGGAAAAACCCCCTTTTTAAAGGGGGGAAAAAATTTAACCCCCCCGGGGGGGCCCCCCAAAAAAATTTTGGGGGGGGTTTTTGGGGGGGAAAAAAAAAGGGTTTGGGGGCCCGGGAAAAAACCCAAAAGGGGGTTTTTTTAAGGAAAAATTTTTTTCCCCCCAAAAAGGGGGGGCCCCCCCCAAAAAAGGGGGGCCCCCCCCCCCCCCCCCCCCACCCCCCCCAAACCCCCCCCGGGGGGAAAAACCCGGGGCCCCAACCCCCCCCCCCCCCCCCCAAAACCCCCCAACACAAATCCCCCCAAACCCCCAAACCCCCCTTCCCCCCACCCCCCCTTGGGGGCCCCCCCCCCCCCCCCCGGTTCCCGAACCCCCCCCCCCCCCGCCCGCAAAACCCCCCCCCCCCCCCCCCCCCCCCCGGGAAATTTCCCCCAAAAAAACCCCCCCAAAACCCCCCCAAACCCTTCCAAACCCCCCCCCCCCGGTTTTCCCCCCCTTTTTTTTTAAAAAACCCAACCCCCCCCCCCCCCTTTCCCCAAAAAAACCCCCCCGGAAAAAGGCTTTTTGGGGGCCCCAAAAAACCCCCCCCCCCCTATTTTTGCCCCCCTTTTTTTTTTCCCCCCCCCCCCCAACCCCCCCCGGGGGCCCCCCCCCAAAAAAAAAGGCCCCCCCCCCCCCTTTTTTCCCCTTTTCCCCCCCCCCACCCAAAAAAAAGGGGAAAACCCCTTTTTTTTTCCCCCAAAGGGGCCCCCCCCCCCCCCCCCCAAAGGCCCCCCCCCCCCCCCCCCAAAAAAACCCCCTTTTTAAAAACCCCCCCCTTCCCCCCCCAACCCCCCTTTTTTTTTACCCCAAAAAAAATTAAAAAAAAATTCCCCCCCCCCCCGGTTAACCTTTTTCCCCCCCCCCCCTTTTTGGGAAAAAAAATTTTTTTTTTTTTTAAACCCCCCCCCCGCTTTTTCATTTTTTTTTTCCCCCCCCCCTTTTTTTTTAAAAAAAATTTTAAAAATTTTTTTAACCCCCCTTTTAAAAAAATTTTTTTTTTAAAAAAAACCCCGGGGCCCCCCCCTTTTTTTTCCCCCCCCCCCCCAAAACCCCCCCCCCGGGGGGAATTCCCCGGGGGGGGGCCCCCAAAAACCCCCCCAAAAATTTTCCCCCCCCAAAAAAAAAAAAAAACCCCCAAAAAAGGGGGGAAAAAAAAAGGGGGGGGGTTTTGGGGGAAAAAAAAAAAAAAAAACCCCGGCCCCCTTTTTTTCCCCAAAAATTTTTTTTTTTTGGTTTGGGGGGAAAAATTTTTTTTTAAAAAACCCCCGGGGGCCCCAAAAAAAAAAAAAATTTTTAAAAATTTTTTTTTCTTTTTTTTTTTTTTTTAAAACTGGAATTTTTTTTTTTTAAAAACCCCCCTTTTTTTTTTTTTAAAATTTTTTGTTTTGTTTAAAATTTTTTTTAAAAAATTTTTTTAAAAAATTTTTTTTTTTAAAAAGGGGTTTTTTGGGAAAAAAGGTTTTTTTTTTTTTTTTTTGGAAATTTTTTTTCCTTTTTTTTTTAAATTTTTTTGGGTTTTTTTTTTAAAAAAAAATTTTTTTTTGGGGTTTTTTTTTTTTTTAAAAATTTTTTTTTTTTCCCCCCCCTTTTTTTTTTAAAAATTTTTTGGGGGTTGGGGGGGGCGAATTTTTTTCCCCCAATTTTCCCCCCGGGGGTTTTTTTTTTGGGGAAAAAAAACCCCCGCTTAAATGAAAAAAAGGGGGGGGGGGAAAAAAAAAAAAGGGGGAAAATTTTCCCCCCTGGTTTTTGGGGGGGGGCCCCTTTTTCCCCAAAAAAAAAATTTTTTTTTTCCCCTTTTTTTGGGGGGTTTTTAAGGGAAAAAAGGGGAAAATTTTAAAAAAAATTTTTAAAACCCCTTTGGATCTGAAAGCTGAAACATCTGTAAGTGGAAACCTTTCTATGCATTTATCCTTTTTATTTTAATTAACTGATTTATGTGTATGTCATAGTCTTTGTTATCATATATTTTGTTTTCATGTAAGCACTGAAAATCATTTTAAAATTAAAGTTAGACTTAATTCGTAAGTTCTTGGTGTTGCACGGATCCATTTCCTTGAAGGAGTGTATTTTTCTTTTGGTAGCTGCTTCAGAGCAGTGAGTTGAGTATTTTTTACGTGTTTTTAGAATATCTGTTAGGAATCAGATTCCTTCCGGCTGATTCTTTTTGATTATTGAAGGAAGGTGGTGGCAGCGTGTATTTTTGGGGGGCTGGAACTGTCTTGTGGTATGATTTATGCTTGATTCGCTACCTGAGTGAGAGGTGAGCGCAAGTGGAAATAACTCTACCCCATTGCAGTGGCCTCCAGTCACGTGCTGGTGAGCGTGTACGTGACAAATTGAACCTACCTCTAAGATGTAGCTACCACTTAATGAGGGGCGAGAGGAAGCCACTATGGGAAGAAGAAAGTAATGCTAAAGGAGGTGTATGGAAGATGAAAGTTCCTAAAGATAGCACGGCCCTCGTTTGGAAAGAATTATTGCTAGCTACTATTGGCGAACAGTTTACAGATCGCTGCTCCGCAGAGGATGAAGTGATTGGTGTCAGTGTGAGTGTATGAGACCGTGAAGATGTTGTCCAGATCTGGAATGGAAATGCCTCAGTTGTCGGTGAAGCAACAGTCCTAGAAAAAATCTATGAACTTCTGCCAAACACGTCTTTTAAAGCTGTATTTTATAAGCAGTTTCTGGAGTGTGTATAACAATATCCCCCCAGTGACAAATTGATGGCAGCGGTGGGATATTTTTTCTTTTTATTGCAGCATTAGTGCTTGGTTTAAGCAATTATTCCCTGCACTAAAAGACTGGCTGTATCTTTGTGAAGATTACACCAGTCTTACAAGAACTAACGCAGTGCTTACTTGACATACACACAATCAGTTTGCCTTCCCCGTTTTTTTCTTTTCTATCTTTTATTTGGCAAAGGGTGCTGTGTGGAGATGGCAGCCCTGTATAAGAAGCAAAACAAAGAATATCTCATCAGCCTATGTGAGGAGAGAGATATTAATCTGGTGGCAAAGACAAAGGTTCAGCTGATTCGTGAGCTTGTGGAGCAAGACTTGCAGCAGCTGGACGCGGCGTCAGAGAACGAAACTGACAATGCACAGGTCCAATTGACGAATTTGCTCCTGAAATAATTTCCCCTGAGGACACCCGCAGCGGCAGTTCTCAGGGAGGCATGGACTCTGCTCTGGGCATGGCTTTGCAGCAACTTGGCGCTTGTGACCCTAATGTGCGCCTGCAACTTATCCTGCAATTCCAACAAGCAGAGAGAGAGGTCGCGGAACGCCAGGCCATGCGAGAACAAGAGGCGGCTGAGCGTCAAGCTGAAAGGGACCTCAAGCTAAAGCTTGCACAACTTGAAAGGGGTGAGGCTTTGCCACGGCCTCATGCCCAGGATACAAACCCTTTGAAACCCCGACTAGAACACTTTCCTGTGATGGAAAAGAATGGGGACTTGGATGTTTTCCTACGAGGATTTGAAAAGACTTGCAGACAATATCATCTGCCCAAAGAGGAGTGGGCACGATATCTGACTCCAGGACTAAGGGGCAAAGCCTTGGAGGTTTTTTCGGACCTCCTACCAGAGCAAGACGGGGACTATGATGCCATAAAGAGAGCTCTGGTCATGAAATATCACCTCACTCCGGAGGTATATCGCAGGAAATTTTGGAGTCTGCAGAAAGGTCCCACTGACAGCTACGCCGATGTGGAGAGCAGCTTAAGTGCCACCAATTTGTCACGTACACGCTCACCAGCACGTGACTGGGGGCCACTGCAATGGGGTAAAGTTATTTCCACTTGCGCTCACCTCTCACTCAGGTAGTGAATCAAGCATAAATCATACTACAAGACAGTTCCAGCCCCCCAAAAATACATGCTGCCACCACCTTCCTTCAATAATCAAAAAGAATCAGCCGGAAGGAATCTGATTCCTAACAGATATTCTAAAACACGTAAAAAAATATAACTCACTGCTCTGAAGCAGCTACCAAAAGAAAAATACACTCCTTCAAGGAAATGGATCCGTGCAACACCAAGAACTTACGAATTAAGGCTAACTTTAATTTTAAAATGATTTTCAGTGCTTACATGAACAAAATATGATAACAAAGACTATGACATACACATAAATCAGTTATTAAAATAAAAAGGATAAATGCATAGAAAGGTTTCACACTTACAGATGTTTCAGCTTTCAGATCCAAGGGGTTTGGAAATAAGAATGGAACACAGCTCAATCAGAAATTGACCCCCAGCTATGAACACAGACTAGTCTCTGGCTTGGTGCTTTATACCTGTCCAGGTTTTCTAATCCTTTCTCATAACTGCCTACTCTCTTACTGGCTGGAATTATTTTAGGAGGTGGGTGTATACAGGCTTGTCTGATGAGGGTGATGCGTACTAACGCCACAAGATGGCACTCACGGACTGTGCTCCTGCTGGGGGGCAGGTCAATTAAATTTTTATTGTGGGGGATCAAAGGTTATCAGGTATCGGGACAGCTGCATTTATAAAGTGGGCCATAAAATTGCTTAAGACCCCTGCTACCTAAACAATTC
Source organism: Phyllomedusa bahiana (assembly GCA_025379985.1). Classification (NCBI taxonomy): domain Eukaryota; kingdom Metazoa; phylum Chordata; class Amphibia; order Anura; family Hylidae; genus Phyllomedusa; species Phyllomedusa bahiana. Next base: position 12,539 of record JAODAL010039271.1, read on the forward strand.
AGTAATTAACAGTCAAAAATGCTGGGGTGAGGATCTACAGACACTGGCTAGAAATTCCTTTCAAACAGAGGGGGGTGATGACTCACCATCTGAGACCTGGTTTAATGATGAATTAAAATACATAGAATTTTCAGTGTACGACATAACATATACCACATGTGAAGGGCACAGCAGTGTCACGCAGTTCTACACCTGGCTTGCCTCGGAGAACGAAGTACACGGAGGAATGCTCCGCGTCATGCAGCTTTAAATCGTGTGGGGCTTTCTCCGCGCCAACTGCAAATGGGAACCATGGGAGGGAAAGGGGAAAAAGGGTTTTCCCCGAGGCCCCCGAAGAGGGAGGGGTCCTGGCCTGATGTCGCATGTTTAAATTTGGTTGTGAAAAGGTTCCTAAAGTTTCCCCGATCTTCAGAAGATTCTGAAAAGGGCCCGGGAAACTGTGCATGCACTTTTCCATTCCTACAAACCCAGGAAACCCCCCCCGAGTTGCAGGGCAGAAGGGCCCCCCCCCAACACCCCTCTGATTGCGATTTTTCCCACCTTTTGGAAATTTCCCCACCCGCAATGTTGGACCGCTTATAAACAGGGGAAAGGCATTAACGTTTTTTTTTGATAAACGGCGTAAGGAGTACTCCCTGTGTAATTTTGATGTCAGCAGCTCATTCGTGACCCCCTGGTTTGTTGAGGCCATTCGAGGAGGCCACATTATTTGTCAGTCGCCGGGACTACAGGATAAAATAACTCTTTCCCCACTGCTTATGTCTGGAACAGAGCTAAAAAAATCTGCCTGGGCGGGGACTGGAGACTGGCGATACTTTCCGGGCCACATGAGTCCGGGGGGGGCTAAAAGGAGGAGGGGGGACATTGGACCAAAAGCATTTCGGGTGAAATGAGTGGTTTTCTCCCCAAATGACAAAGAGGAAAGCAGAGCAGCTGGGGAGGTAGATGGAGATGGGGGAAGACGAGGCAGATGACCCGAAAGCACGTGGCATATCAGTGGAGATGGAGGCGGGGACCCCCTAGTAAATTGTGCAGATGGCCCGCGCATGCTGATTTGCTTGGTAGGACAGCCGAATAGTCGCACCCGGAGAGGGATGATTCGGGCTCCCACCCTATTGGCCCCGCCCCCCGGTCACAATTGGGACCCTTTTTTCCCCAGCTGCTGAAGGGGGACAAAACTCAAATACTTAGGGAAATCCTCCCTAGTCATTGGGGGCTGCCTATGTGCGGCACGTCCCTCCTTGACGGTCTGACCGGGGGGGTTCTTCACGCCACGTACTACTGCCGCGGGGGCTGGGGGGGGGGGGGGAAATTTGGAGCAGTAAAAGCCCTCAGCAGCAACTAAGTCTGGAGCACTGATAGCAGTTCCTTCACCCCCCGTGGGAGGGCATGTCAGCAGCAGCAGGACCTGGGGCAGTCCCTGAACCCAAAAAAAGGGGGTGGCCTACTTGGGGCACCTCTGCCCCCCAATTAGAAGATCCCCTGGGCTACGGGAGCCAAATGGTGTGTGGCCGCAAAATTGGAGTTTGCAGTGGAGAAGCTGTCCCGGCCGTGTGTGGATCAGAGCGGGGTGTTCTTTCGGGGGGGCCCTTGTTCCCCCAAAGGGAACCCTTGTCTAAGGGAAATGTGGGAACAAGCCTTTCAAGATGAAAAACAGGCATGGATCGGCCAGGATTTCCACCACCCAAAGCCTTAGGTGTCAGTACATCAAACCCCGACCCCCACCCAAACTTGGAAAAAGAGTCGGGTTCAAACTACCTGCCTCAGCATATTTTATGCCCCCCCGCCCGATGCCACATATTGTGACAATTTCTCCATTTGCCACCAACCTCTTTCCCGGGCTGGGATTGCCACCCCCCTCCCCCTGTCATTGTGCCCCTTTTTGACCTCATGCTGCTGCGTTTTGGTGCCTACATCCACCTGTGTCATTGTGCCACTCTTTGGCCTACTCCAGTTTTTTCCCCCCTCCGAATGTAATTTTTCCCCCTGTCTGACCCATGCTGTGCGTGGCTGCTGCGTACCCCACACTGTGTCATTGTGCCAAACGTGGGCCCATCCTGTTTTTGCCACCTCCAGAAAGTATTTGCCACTGCCTGACCTCATGCTGCTGTGCCGTGCCCTCACATGGTCCCTTTTTTTCCCCCTGTCTGACCTCATGCTGCTGCTGCTTTTCCCCTCCACACTGTGTCATTGTCCCACTCTCTGACCTCATGCTGCTGCTGCTGTCCCCTCCACTCTCTGTCATTGTTCCCTCTGTGGCCTACTCCTGTTTTAGCCACCTCCAGAATGTCATTTGCCACTGTCTGCCCTCTGCTGCCATGACCTTCCCCCTTTTTTATTGTGCCACTTTGCCTATCTGTTTTGCACCTCCAAATGTCATTGTGCCACTGCCTGACCTCATGCTGGCTGGCCGTACCTCCACTGTGTTATTGTCCCACTCTGTAGCCTACTACTGTTTTTGCCACCTCCAGAATGTCATTGTGCCACTGCCGGGACCTCATGCTGCTGCGCTGCGTTGCCCTCCACGACACGTGTGTTCATTTTTGCACTCCTATCTGAACCTCAAATGCTTGGCCCGGGGGGGGGGGGCTGCCGCCTGACCTCCACACTGTGTCATTGTGCCACTCTGTGCCTACTCCTGTTTTGCCACCTCCCAAATGTCATTGTGCCACTTCTGACCTCATGCGCTGCTTGCCGTACCTCCCACACTGTGTCATGTGCCACTCTGTGCCTACTCCTTTTTGCCACCTCCAGATTGTCATTTGTCCCAACTGCCTGACCTTCATGCTGCTGCTGCCGTGACCCCCAAAGCTGTGTCATTGTGCCACTCTGTAGCCTACTCCTGTTTTTTCCACCTCCAGAATGTAATTTTTCCACTTCCTGACCTCATTCTGCTGCTGCCGTGACCTCCACACTGTGTCATTGTGCCACTCTGTAGCCTACTACTGTTTTTGCCACTCCAAAATGTCATTGTGCCACTGCCGGGACCTCATGCTGCTGCTGCCGTGCCCTCCACACTGTGTCTTTTGTGCCACTCTCTGCCTATGATGCGCTCTGTGACCCTCCACTTGTTCTTGTGCCACTCTGTGGCCTACTACTGTTTGCCCCCTCCAAAGGGTTCATTTGTGCCCACTGGTTGACCTCATGCTGCTGCTGCCGTCACCTCCACTCTCTGTCATAGTGCCACTCTGTGGCCTACTCATGTTTTTGCCACCTCCAGAATATCTTTGTGCCACTGCATGACCTCATGCTGCTGCTGCCGTGACCTCCACACTGTGTCATTGTGCCACTCTGTGGCCTACTCCAGTTTTTGCCACCTCCAGAATGTCATTTTGCCTCTCTCTGACCTAATGCTGCTGTGGCTGCCGCCGTCACCTCCACACTCTGTCACTCATGTATGCCACCTGAGCCTCGCTGTTTTTTCCCAGCTTTCGCTGGTATGACTTTATCAGGCTAAATTCCCGCTTGAGTTTTTTTGTCAGTTTTGCCCTCTTAAGTGGCCAGGGAATTTTAAAGTGAAGCGATTCTAAGAGCAGCGGCAGTCATGTGCGTGTCATACTAAAACACAACATTGTATGAAGACCAAACCAAGCTCCCTCTGCATATTTAAGCATGGCACAACTTTCTACAGCACCCTGCTGGCTCTATGCAGCCTGGAAATAGCTGTTTTTTAACGCACTTTGTCCCGAAGTAATTCGGACCGAATTTAATTTTGTCGGTATATTCGGCAAAGTGACCGGACCGAATTATTGAGAAATTCGCCCATCTCTACAAATAACACCTGTGCATTTTTCAAGCTGACACAGCATTGGGTCGTGTCCGCCATTTTGTTTATGTACCATATATAAATCTGTTACATTAGCCATGAGAACCAGAAGCCTCTTTACCCATTATAGAGACGTCTATAGATGGTGTTGTTTTGCTCTCTGAGGGTTTCTCGTTTCCATCACCATTCTACGGCTTCTCATGGTTGATGTTCCGGATTCGATGACACAATATTCTGCAGGTGATGTTTGCAAGCTCTTAAAACCTTTGTAAACAACTATTTTTCTCTTACAAACTGTACATATTATCTCATTATTTTCTGTAATCATTTTATGGTATCATTTTATAAAACTTTATTTATTATTGGACTATTGTAAAAATAAAGCTGTGTTATATCCTTATTGACTGGTCTGCTTTAAAGCTGTATCCCGAACCTGTATTGATAAAATTTGGCAAAAACAGCCCATAGCAATCCTTTCATTTCATATAGTGCTCTTGAAATATGAAAGGGGTACTCTGATTGATTGCTATGGGCAACAAAGTGAGTTTTAGACCTAAACAGTATTCATACATGTAGCCCTTAATGTCCTTGCAAACTCGGCAAGCATATATATATATATATATATATATATATATATCTATATATATATATATATATATATATATTATATATATATAATATTGTGGACAGTGACGGGCGGCATTGTTGACGGAAGATATATTTCTCCTAGAATGCCTTCTCTATGCGCTTTGGGGGGTAAATGGAGCAATGCGTGTCACCGAGAGGCCTGGGCTCGGGAAGGAGGGCCAAAAATTTTTGGGTTTGTCAGAAAACTATTTTTACTGAACGGCCCCTTAGTGAAAGCGGCCCCCATCCGCTTAGTCGGGTTTCTTTTTTTTCTGGAGTGGTAAAAGACCCGGGGGGTGGCCACTCCCACCACCAGGTAAGGCGGGGTTGGCCCCAGCCTTAAACCCTTTGGGTCTGCAGGCCTTTTGCGCGGTCTGTTTTAAATACTTTTGGGTCTAAAGGGGAAATTGCCCGCTGTGAAGGAACCTGCTGAAATTTGCACAAGCCATGCCAAGACAATTCGGGGAAAAAAATTTCCCCTTGTTTTTATGAAAATTTCCCCCAGCGGGGAATTTTTTTTCTGTTTCCTGAAGCAAAGGCTTTTTTTTTTGTTTTTGTTGTTTTCACCGCGAAAAAAAGCCGGGAAACCCGCCCAAATTGAACTGTAAGCTGTGCCCCCTTCTCTGTCCGCTGAAGCCCACCTGCCTACCAAGGCTGGCCCCCTCAAAATAGGGTGGAGGATCAGGCGGGCGGACACAAAAGAGACACACCACTTTTTGACAGCCCTTTTGGGTAAAACCCCAAATTCCGGGGTAAAACTGCAGCATTGTCAAAAACCAAGACGAAAACCCAAAAGGATGAACTGCCAAACATTAACCCCAGGCCAACCCAGCCTCCAACTGATGACGGGAAAAACCAGCAGAAGGGCACGAGGGGGCCATGCGAACCGGGCGAAACAAATGCCTTTTTTGATAAAAATCCAATCTCCCGCCCGCGGGAGCACAGCACTTTAAACAGGCACTACAGGAGCAAGTCCAAGCTATGGCCCAAAAGTGCAGAGGACGCCCGGCTCCCTTCCCGCCACCCGGGCGCTTACAACACCCTTTCAAAAAGAAAAACGCCCACAAACGACGTTGAGGCCTATCTCCCAAATTTTTTAAAGGGGGGCAGAGGTGTAAACTCTCCCGCGCCCCACGGGCCCCTAAAAGTTTTTGGGCCCTTTTCCCCCTTTACTGGGAACCACAGAAGGCGAAAATTTCGACCTCACGACGGAACGCCAAGGACATCCAATTTAAAAGGGCTGAGATTCTGGCTCGCCTGGGAAAACCCCCAACGTGCCCCCCTTTTTGGGAACCATTGGACTTTCCCGGACCACCTGCCCAGCCCGGGTCGCAGAGGGTACGACCTTTTCCCCGGGTAAAAAAAGGGCTACAGCCAGAGGAGTCGAAAACCTCACGGAGGGTCGTACGGGACAATTTTAAACCCGGGCCTGCCCCCAGAAAATCCACCCCCGCTGGGTGGGAAAAGGGGGAACCCCAAAAGACCCCGAAAAACCTCGCCCAAGCCTCGTGGGAAGGTATAAAAGCCACTGAGGACTTGCTCCCAAGCTGGGCCTTCTGGAGCCCCAAACCCCAAAAAACCCCCAAAAAACCGCCGGGGTTTCCCTGGGGGGGCCCGGGCCCATACACAAGGGGGTGAAAGTGTTTCCCAAGGGGTTGGGGCCCTTAAGGAAAATCATAGGGCAAGATTTTTGGGGCCCCCAACGGACACCCGTGCAAGGGAAACCTCGGGGAAAAAGAGGCCCCCATTTTTATTTTTGGCGGTGTAGGGGGGCCTGGAAATGTTCTGCAAACTGCCCCCTTTTAAACCCTAACCCAGGACTGGGATACGGCTAAAAGGGGAGGCTTTTGTTTGCCCGGCCGGAAAGCTTTTTGCAAGCCCTTTTATTGGAGATTGATCACCAGCTCGTCAGAAAAAGGGGTGAAGGACTTCCAGGCCCACTCTTTTGGACCCTGGAAGCCCTTGTCAAAACCTGGTGTTTTCCCCAGCCTGTTCAAACCCCAAAACCATCAGGGGACGTTTTAAATCGGGGCCCTTTTGGGTCCAGGGGGACACCAAGGAGTACCCAGGGCCCCTGGGAAAAAACTAGAGACTCCTTCGGACGGGCCCTCATAAAAGGTTGGTGTGGTCCAAACCCCCCTTTCCCCCGGTGTTTCAGGGCGAGACTTCCCTTTTTTTCTGGGACTTTTTGGGGGAAAAACATGTAACATCAACTTTAGAGGTTAATTTTGATAAAAAAGGGAAATGTCATTTGACCCCAAACCCTTTTTTTGACCCTGATGCATGACCCAACATGGGGGTGACCACAGGGGGTTTTGGGTTTTAAATTTTCCCCTAGCCCCCCCTGGCTGGGGAAAAAGGACCTGAGGGCTGAAAAGGGGCGCCATGCCTGATTTAGATGCCCTCCGGGGATAACTGGGGAGGGCCCCCACTTCGGATCCCACCTTAGCAAAAGCTGGGGAAAAATGTTAAGGTGGTAAAGGGGGAGCCTAAAGAAAACCCAGGGTTTGATAGGGTTGTACCCCCCAATGGCAGCACCCCAAACCTTTTGTACCAATTAAAACCCCGGGGGGAGGTGGGGGAGCAACTAGGGGAACCACACCTTCCCGGGAGAATGGTCTTAGACCTCCCCATAAAACATTTGGGGGGCATTTATGCACAGAGAAGCCCCCCGGATCGAATTTTTCCAGAGGTTTTTCGGGCCAGGGGGGGTACACAAAGTAAAGCGGTACGGGTGAGCCCCTGCCCAAAATTTCAATTTTTTCCCTCCGATGCCCCATTTCCGGAGTCCCCGGGGAAACCACTCCCCCATAAACGAAATACCCTTTGAGGGGATTGCGATGGACCGGGGGCCCTCTAAAAATCTGCAGGGGCCAAACAATAAAAACTAGAAAAGTTTAAAAAATGCCACCCGTTACCCGGGGCTGTCCCTTTTGGGCGGAACACTTCATTAAAAATATCGCGAAAGAGCGGTTCCATATTTTTTTCTCGTAGGGTTTTTCCCAAAAAGAAAACCTCACCGACCAAGGAACTCCCTTCATCCAGGGGCATGAAGGGAAAAGTCCCAATTACTTTTCAAAAAAACAACTGCCCCTTCCCCTTTTACCACCCTCAAAAAGGATGGACTTGTTGAAAGATTCAACCCAAAAAACTTAAAAAATTGGGTAAAGAAGGGGTCAGTAAGGATGGGAAAAAGGCTGGGACTGTCCGCCTAATTTTAAGTTTTCATCAGGAAAATTCCACCCCCCCTCGACAGGGTTCCCCCTTTTGGGGGGGTTAGTCTATGGAAGACGTCCACGGGAATCCCCTTTAAATACCAAGGAGAACCCGGGAGCAAGAGTCCCCCCCTACAGAGCGTAATCGAGCACAAAATTTTCCCAAAACAAGACCGAATTGCAGTGGTTATGCCCACGTTTTGGGAACACTTAAAATCAAAGGGGCCCAAAAGCCCAGAGGCGGGTTTTAACAGGTCGGGCCCAAAAAGAAAGGGGCTTTAAAAACCCCGGGGATCGGTTTTTTAGTGCTCGGCCCCCCCTTAAAAAGAGGGAAGTTCCTGGCCAAAAAGGGGGAAAGGGCCCTATGAAGTTGGGAAAAAAGTTGGGGGGGGTAAATTACAAAGTGTACCAGCCCGGAAAACAAGACCCCCCCCGGGAACTGTAAACCCGGGTTTAAATTTTCTTAAACCTTGGAGGGTTTTGGAGACCTTGGGTGCAGAGGGGCCCCCCCATATTTTAGTCCCCCAAAGGGGGGAGTTTTTAGAGTCCCTTCAAAATCTCAGAAGCCCCCGGGAAAACCCCAAAATTCAAAAGAGGAACAAATGTGTTTCCCCGGAGATACCAGGGGGGGGGCAAAGGGCATAAAACATGACATTGTCACTGACCCAGGTGTAAGGGTTCATTTGGGAAAAACCCTTTCCGGGCCCCCGAGGCTCACAGACAGGTCAAAAACTGAGGAGGGCAAAAAAGAAGTTAGACCCCGGGGGTTTGAAAATCACAAGCGAGTTTTTCAAGCCCCATTGTGCTCTCCCCAAAAACCCGGGCGGCTTTTAATTTCGCTTTTGTTTAAAAATTTTCCGGAAGCTTAATGAAGTCCTCAAAAATTTTGATCGTACCCATTGCCCCAAAAGGGGGCCCATGAGCTAAAAGAGAGGGTTTGGGCAGCAAAAATATTTTTCTACTCTTGACCTCACTAAAGGCTACTGGCAAGTCCCCCTTACAAAGCAAGCCAAAGAGAAAAACAAGGGGTTTTTCAAAAACCCGGGCGGGGTTTTTCCAGTAAGTCCCGGGCCCGCCCCTTTTGGGTTTTTATGGGGGGCCCCGGGAAAAAAACCAAAAAAAATTTAATGGATGTCCCTCCTCAACCCCATCGTCGATATGCTTCGGGATATCTGGACGACATTATAATCTTTAGGGGGGGACTGGACAGCCCAACCAAGGTACAGGGCATACTTAATTCCCTTAGGGTGGCCGGGGGAAAACAAACCCCAGGAAATGTGCTTTAGGACTGAAAAAGCCCGGTCCTGGGGTACATCATAGGGAGGGGGGTTATCAAACCTCAGGGTTTAAAAAGGGGGGAAAGGGGATACAGGGGTGGGCCCCAACCCACAACCAAAAGGCAGGGAGGGCCTTTTAGGTATGTGGGTTACTAAACGGGGGTTCATCCCAAAATTTTTCCAGTAAACAGCCCCGCAACCGACCTGACAAAAAACAGTAAAACTGTTTATGATCACTTGGAAAACCCCGAGGCAAGAGGGCATTCCAGGGTTTTAAAAATGGCCCTTTTTAAAAAGGGCCCTTAAAAGATCCCCCCAAACTTAAAAAAAGGGGGTTTTTTGTACGAGAAGGTGCGTTTTGATGTGGGGCTGGGTGCATGCTTTTCCCCAAAATAGAAAGGAGAAAAACCCCCCATTAAATTTCAAAAAGGAAGCTCACCCCCCCCCAGAGAGGAATTACAGTATTGTGGCAGAGTGTTTGGCTATCAAGTGGGCCCTCGAAAACCCTTTTAAAACTCACCCACTGGGGGGCCCCTTTCAGGTTTATCAAAGACCACACACCGCTAACCTTTGGGTGTCCCAAAACAAAAGAGAGGAAAAGCTAGGGTTAAACCCAAAGGTTCCTGACACTTTCAGAATTTCAGTTTCCTGTAGAACATAAGAGGGGACTTCAGGGGGAAAAGCTGACCACTGTCAAGAAAACACGTTTTGGGACCCAAAAGTGTTTTTACCCCACCGGCGGAAAAAGGGGGAGGGGAAATTTTGGGGCAGGGGAAAGGGGGGGGTTGGGGACGGAAAAAAAATATTTCTCCTAAATTTTTTTCCTATCGGCTTTGGGGAGTAAGTGGGGGCAAAGCTTTCACCGAGAGGCCCGGGGTCGGGGAAGGAGGGGGCCCACAGTTTTTGGTGCCCGAAAACTTGTTTTCTGACACGGCGGGATTGGGACACTCCAATTTCCCCTTAGTTTTGGGTCGGCCCTTTTTGAGGGTCCAAAAAGCCGGTGGGGGGCCCCTCCCACGCACCAGTGAGGCTGGGTCCACCTATAAAGCCTGGGTTTTGCAAGGGTTTTTGGCCCCGGCTGATGTAAATCGGGTCTCAGAGGAAAAAGACCGTCCCGTGAAGGGAAACCCGCTGTAATTGCACAACCCCTCCAAGTACAGTTTAGGGGAAACCGTGTTTTGTGAGAGCTCCGCAGAGCAGGTTATTTTTTTTCTGTTTTCCCGAACCCAAGGCTTTTGTTTTTTTGTTTTTTTTTTTTTTCAAACCCCTGAAAAAAAACCCGGGGAAAAGCCCCCACTTGAAATGTAAATTTGTCCCTGTCTCTGTCCCTAAGCCCCCCCCTTTCCCCCTGTTGCGGGCCCCCTCCCCCAAAAAATATATATTTTAAAAATATATAAAATATTTTATATATATAATTATATATATAAACCTATAAAAATTTTAAAATATATTTTTTTTTTTTTTTTTTTAATACTTAAATATATGTGGTATCACTAGAATCATACCAATCTGCAGAATATATTATTATTTGTTTTTGTGTTGAAAATGGTTGTGGCCTGTGGTACCGTACATCTTGTGAGCACTTTTATTTGCATGGTCCTATTTTGACATTTGTTAGTATTGTACTATGGTAAGTGCTATAGAAGGTGATAGTGCTGAATAAATAATAATAATAATAATAATAATATAATAAAAATAATTGTTCATTATATATGAATACTAGAAACATATACAAATATAAAGTTCTGAAAAGATTGCTCTTTTTGAGCCATAGGGGAACATTTTCTAAGCATAAACATATTTAATTAAAGGTGTCGTGGTTCCTAAATAATTTTCCTGTCACTGGACACAGTAATAAAACATATATCATTGTAGTCCTTGGAAAGCTTCCTAGAAATTAAAGAGTTACAGATTGACTTGCTGCTGTTTTATTAAACCTCCTCTCTAGGCAACTGTGGTTGATATTTCTGGTTGGATGTTTTATTGCCGTAATGTGTCACCAAGGCTCCGGCTGTCACATTTCATTATGAGATGTAACAAGATTTGACTGATGCTTGTGGACAGAATAGGTTGGATAGGATGTCACTGCACAAATATAAATAAGAACTCAGTTTCCGTCATGTTTTCCTGAAGTAACTAGGTTTTGTAGCAATTTGCACTCTAGAAGAAATGCTATACATTTCCATTACACTGAAAACTAAGGCATTCCACTGGCTCCCTACTGTATATAGTCAGGAGTGAAACATATATATTAGTTTAAAGTTCAATAGTACATTGTGTGACTGAAACAGATTTCCAGCAGCCTTAACACAACTTGTAGTTTATCTTAAAACAACATACTTTATGTCTGGTATTTGGTTTCACAAATGGTAATACCAATTTATGACCAAATGGTCACTACTATGATTTCAAGTTGTTATAAAAAATATGCAATTACAGGGGTTGCCGACTCATCTAAGAATTAAATAATCTGCTGCCCTGTAAGATAAAAAATCTATACTCACCTTCCTCCTCACCTTTGTTCCAAAGCTGGCTAACCCTGGTCTTCTGTTCTCAATCAGGATGTCACTGCTGTAGCTGGTGATTGTCAGATTGTGGCCGCTCATTGTCTGAGTACTGCTGCTATTTGTCTGCAGAACTCATGTACCACTCATTTTATTTCATATTTAGTTTGAAAAACCCCCTGAAGATCTTAAAAAATATTATTAATATTGTTCTGGTATTTGAGGTTTATACATATATCTAGATTTATTGTAAGAGAACAGTTTATTCTTATTCAAAGCAACTTTGCCTCTTTTAGTTTCCATTTTTTAGGGTGTTTCATAGCAAAATATAAAGTGGAACGTTGAACAACAGCACTGTAACTGGTTCAGATCGAGAGAATTCCCAACTGTCAGCCACACTGGGTAAAAAAAAAACAAACAAAACAGAAAACACATTATGTTGCGTTTTTAAGTGAAAAAAAAGTAAAAAGGGAAGTTCTCCAGTGGGAAAAAAAAAATATTTTCAAACAATATTTCTCTCATATTTAGACACTTTTGTAACATACTTTTATTGAATTTTCTGTGGACTTCTTGCAGTTCTACATAAGCTGTTTGATGGCAGGAAACTCAGTAGTCTTGTGTACCTCAATACACCGGAAATAGGTTTTGTCAAGCCCAGGAGATCATGATAATGAAAGAGTGCAGTTTTTTCAGGACAATCTTTGAAGTCACACTTTTTTAGCCCTGTCACTAAGGCTTTCAACATGAGGTAGAAAACAGGGGATGTACACTGAGACTGAGATTGGAAGGAAGTCAGATAAGAAAAGCACAGCAAAGGACCCTGGAACTTATAGTTTTACAGAGCAAAGGAGAGCAGCTTTCAAACAGAAAATGCTATTGTAAGGCTCAACAGCCGGGAAAGAGCAAAATTCATCAGTGATTAAACCAGACAACCATTTGTGATTTTTTTTTATAGGTTTTCTGGACAACCCCTTCATTATCTGTAGATAAAATACTGATAGGGGTGTTCCAGGACTTAGAAAAGCTCAAGGGTCTGCTGGGTTGTGATTAGCAATGGAAAGAATAAAAACCCCTCCGTCCGCTCCTTTCCCGCCCCGCCCCGTCCCTTTTACATCCATGCTCACCGTGAAATCCTTTCACGGCTATGTGCAGCCAAATTTAAAGGGGCCAAATTTCCCATGTGCATGTGATGTTGTGGCCTGTGATTGGCTGCACATAGTATGTGAATGATGGACTTCATTGTGAAGCCGGGATGTACGGCCCGGTCAGCAGGATGGAACGGGAGGGTCATGGAGGTGAGTAGGCTTCTTTTTTTTCTATTTCTATTCATGTCCTACCATACAAACTAGCTTTTCTAAGTCCCGGAACATCCCTTTAAAATAACATATTTCTCTAAAATGTAACTTACTATTACTATTAAACTGATCAATTTAGCATAGTGAAATAAATCACTAAGGAATTTGTCAGGTTTGAAAGTTTGAACATTCTGTCAGAAAATTCATAGCAATATCTTCTATGGCAGAATTCACAGCCTACAAATATTTTGTGCAGTCAGCTAACTGTCTTTTTCTTGCTTTAGGCATTAACCAATTCCTTTTTAAAGAATTCTAAGAATTCTTCTAGTCCAGTAACATGGCTTAATCATCTCTTATGCACCGTTTCAAAGTTGCTCATATATTCTTTGTATTTCACTCTGCAAAATATGAAGGTCATCCTAACAGCTTAATATTTTATTTCTTTAAAGGGTTTCTAAGAAAAAAAAAAATACTAAAGGGATAGAAGGCCATAAAATGACTTAAGAACAATACCATACAGTGAAGGAAATAAGTATTTGATCCTTCGCTGATTGTGTAAGTTTGCCCACTGACAAAGACATGAACAGTCTGTAATTTTAAGGATGGGTTAATTTTACCATTGAGAGATAGAATGTCCAAAATATAATCCGAAAATCACATATGTATAATTATATAAAGTAATTTTGCAATTTACAGTGAGAAATAAGTATTTGATCCCTCTGGCAACAAGCTTAATACTTGGTGGCAAAACCCTTGATTGGCAAGGCACAGCAGACAGACGCTTTTTGAAGTAGGATATTGAGGTTTGCACACATGTCAGGAGGATATCGGTCCTCTCCTCTTTGCAGATCATCTCTAAAACAAAAGATTTGGAGGCTGTTGTTTTGGCAACTCGGAGCTTCAACTCCCTCCAAAGTTTTTTCTATGGGATTTAGGTCAGGAGACTGGCAATCCACTCCATGACCTTAATGCACTTCTTTTTTAGCCAATCCTTTTTTGCCTGACTGTATGTTTTTTGGTCATTGTCTTGCTGAATACCCAACCCATGACCCATTTTTATCTAATGGCGGAGGGAAGGAGGTGTCAACTCAGAATTTACGGTACATGCTCCATCCATTCTCCCATTGATGCGGTGAAGTAGTCCTGTTCCCTTAGCAGAAGAAACACCCCCCAAAACCTAATGTTCCCACCTCCATGCTTGACAGTGGACACGTGTTCTTTGGGTCATAGGCACATTTCTCTTCTCCAAACCCAGCGAGTTGAGTTGAGCTCAATTTTTTGTCTCCATCTGATCACTAGCACCTCTCCCAGTCACTGACAGAATCATCCAGGTGTTCATTTGCAAACTTCAGACAGGCCTGCATATGTGCCTTCTTGAGCAGGGGGACCTCACGGGTTTTGCTGGATTTTAAACCATTACTGAATAATGTGTTACCAATGGTTTTCTTGGTGACTGTGGTCCCAACTGCCTTGAGATCATTAACAAGTTCCCCCCCCCCCCCCACCATGTAGTTTTATTCTAATCTCTGAACCTTCCTCATGATCAAGGATACACCACCAGATTGAGATTTTGCATGATCCACCAGATCAATGTCGATTGGACAGTCCATTTTGTATTTCTTCCATTTTTTTACTATTGTAACAACTGTAGACTCCTTCTCACCCAGCGTCTTTCATATGGTTTTTGTAGCCCCTTCCCTCGCTTTGTGCAGGTCTATGATCTTGTCCCTGACATCCTTAGAAAGCTCTTGCCTTGCCCATGTTGTAGAGGTAAGTCATACCTGATTAATTGAGTCCTGTGGACAGAAGAGCCTTTTATAAATGTGCCTATTTAAGACAGCTGTCGTTTAATGCAGGCAACGAGTTGATTAGGAGCATCTAATTGGTCTGTAGAGCCAGAACTCTTAAATGGTTGGTAGGGGATCAATACTTATTTCAGTAAAATGCAAATAAACTTCTATAATTTATACAATGTGATTTTCTGGATTTTATTTTGGATATTCTATCGCTCAATGTTAAAATTAACCTACCATTAAAATTATAGACTGTTCATGTTTTTGTCAGTGGGCAAACTTTCACAACCAGCAGAGGATCAAATAATTATTTCCTTCACTGTACCTGATAAATCCTCTGAAGCCCCTTCTGGTCCTCCATGCAGGTCTATGTTCACTTGGCTACAGTGGTACAGTGGAGTCCAGTGAAAAACCACCAGTAACACCAGTACATTGATCATCTTAGTATACGGGTAAGTCATGACTGCAGCCAAGTAAAAAAAGACCAGCGGGAAGGGCTGGAGCAGCTTCAAATAATAAACTGAGTAAATAATGTATCTTTTAGGATTTTTAGCTCTTCCGCCTTTAACAATTGTTTTCTTATCCTGGGAAACCACTTTAAAGTAATAGAATGTTGAAGGTAGAAGTATTTTTTAATCGTCTTTGATGTAGTACACAGTCAAGTCACACAATTATGGTCATTTCCTGTTTTCAAAATCAGCAGCACATAGCTTATGGAGGAAGTCACAGGGTGAGCTCGCTTGGTGGGTATATAAGTTGTGTGATAGGCTGTCTGCACGCATATCCATACTTTTTATCAAGGGTAAAAAGGGCAACTTATCAAAGTTGTAAAAAGTGATGATGATTACCTTTTGGGACAAGTTTGGCAGTAGTTCTGAACCTGCGCAGCAGCTGAACTGTTTATGTTCTGCTGTGCTGAAAGTGTGTTGTGAGTAGTCAAATAGTGTCATTATGAATATGCCATGTGGAAACTATGGCTCACCACGTGCCGTTGATATGAGAGTTGAATGTTACCTATAAAGGAGTGGGAGGACAACCGACATGCTACATTGTAGCAGGTCCCCATTAAAATGACTCCATGGGCAACCAGATGTTTGACTAACACAACAATTCAGTGAAATCTACTACATATGGGGCTCCGAAGCAGAAAAATTTACTGAAACCACTAAAACCAATTGGATAGCAGAAAAGCTTCAAGGGGTCACGAATTGTTGGAATAGGACCTCTGCTGACTGCATAGGCAAGTGGTGGATTCATAGGGTTAGTAGTGAGCTAAGGCATAGAAACACGCTGAGAACTCTAAAGTTTTTCCTGGTTTTCACCCTTTATCCCCCTTATACAAGGGACTGGCTTTACTGCAGAAACTTCCAAAAACTACAAGATGGGCGAATTGAAACAAAAAATGGAATTCGTTTTGAATTTTTAGGAAAACTTCAGTTCTGAACGAATCGAAGTTTTTGGGGGACTTCGGGTGAACGAAGTGTGCTTTTGATTTATAAAATGGGTGCGAGCACATGGCTTATATGGGGGAAACACTCTTGGGGGAAGAAGGGCAAGCCGCAACATGTGCCGGAAAGAAGCCAATCAGGACCGGCGGGATTTCTGTGCGCACCGCACTATATAAGTCCGGGCGGACCCCTGGGGGTTCACACTCCCTCACTGTAAATCAGGGAAAGGGCTGCGCGGCTGATTGGAAGCTCTTTCGAAGAACTATTTTTTAACAGCGATTTTTTTTGGGGGGTCTCACTTGTCTCAGGACTTCTTCTCTTTAAAGTTCTATTTTTTGATTTTTGGGGTATGGATCTGAAGTCCTCTGCGTCCACTGAAGCGCAAATACATTTTAATGCTATCTCCACAGCACATTGAATATCCAAGGGGGACTAACCAGTTTCCCGTTTTTATTCATTTAAAAAACAGCGTTTTTAAATACAAATACCACTTCATTTTTTGGGTGCTCAAAATTTTTTTGCGAATTTTTTCCAGGGGGTTTAAATTAAATGTTTTTTTCGCTTTTTTACTCCAAGAAACCTCTTTTTCACTGCCAAAAAATAAAATTTTCCGTAGCATAATTCACAAGCGAAGGTTAATTTCAATTTTTTCTCTTGTTGGTAGTGTAGAAAATAAAGCCATTTTGTAACACGCTAAAACTTGTAGTTTGTGGTTTTTCCCCAATTGTTTGGCCCCAATTTACACCAGGGGTTAATTTTAAGGGGTTTTTTTTTCTCTGTGGTACTCCAAGAAACCGTCTTTTTTACCGCCAAAAATCCCCAATTTTCCGTAAACATAATTCAAACGAAGGTTAATTACAATTTTTTCTCTTGTTTGTTAAAGGGAGAAAACACGCCATTTTAACAGCCCACCAAAACCGTAATTTTTTGGGTTTTTCCTTGTTTGGCGCAATTTTTCATCCAGGGGGTTAAATTTTGCGTTGTTTTTGTGCTGTGGTTAAAAAAAATAAACCGTTTTTTTTTTTTCACCGCCCAAAAAATTTCAATTTTTTTCCCGTAGCATAATTCACAACCAAGGTTTTAAATTTCAATTTTTTTCCCCTTTTTGGTACGTAGAAAACACGCCATTGTAAACACTTTTCAAAGCTCGTATTTTTTTTTTTGCTCAATTCTTTTTTCGCAATTTTCATTTAGGGGTTTTAAATTTAAACGTTTTTTCTGGGATTGTCTCAGTAAAAGAAACTTTGTTTTTCCCCCGCCACCCAAAAAAATTCTGTACATAATTTTATACTTAAGGTTAATTAAGCCTTTTGTCTTTTATATTCAGTAAAATACACAAGTTTTTTTTAAAAGGCACCTACAAGTAAATTTTTTTCCCGGGCCCCTTTGTGGAGCGCAAATTTTTATCCAAGGGTTACCCCAAGCTTGTTTTTCTGGGGTTTTATTTGGAGTCAAATAAAAGGGTGTGTATTTTTCATATACCGATATCTTCATCAAACATGTTTTTTTACATTTTAAAACAAAAAGTAGTTTAGAAAAGAGAGGTTTGGGAGGGTTGCACCTAAGTGGGAGTTGGGCCCCAAAAATTCCTTGGGAAAAGCCCCCGGTTGCAGGGACAGCAAGGGACGTCGCAGCAGGGGTCACTCGGGGAGGCCCCCAACGCCCCCTTTTCATCTAGCGGCCGTGTGTTTTTTAAACAACCCAATGGTTTTTAATTGGTTGACAGGTTCCCTCCACTTTTCCCCCAGAAGACAACGACAACCCCAGCCAAGAGTCGGTGGGGAAATTTTAGACACAACCCCTTTTTTGCCCTTTCCCCCGGGGGCGGTCAGCGGCCCTCCCCCGTCCCCCAAACCCCCCTCCCGCCCAACCGGTTCCCTCAGCCAGAATCTACTATTTTTTCCCCGGGGCTCACGCCACTATATAGCCCCAGGATGAAAAAATTTTGGGGGGGGCATTTAGCAGCTACTTGGCACGAAGAAATGGGGGCCCAATTTTCCCCGCCTTGCGAAACGGCAAAGAAAAGATGTTTAGAGTGGGGGAAGGAGGTCATGTTTTTGGGGGGTTTTGCCCTGCAAACCCCAAAACCGGGGATTTAGGACAGCATTGACGATGAAACACAAATAAATATGATTAACCGAAACCCCACTTGGGAGCCCGGTTTAATAAGGGCTTCATCCCCGTCAGGGAAAAGAGGGGGGTCAGCTTGCGCCTCAGGCAAACGGCGTAGCCACAAGTGGGTTGTGTGGGCCCCTTAGTCAGCAGGGGATCAGCAGTGGAGGTTGGGGAAACCCAAACGGCCCCCCCGGGTTTTAAAAACCCGCTTGCAGGGCCAAGAAAATAGCGGGATAGGTGCCAAGGAGGGAGCGGCGGTAGAAGTTTACTCAGTGCGGGCTTGGCGGGAAAAACCGATAAATCCGGGGGGGCAAATCTTTGCAAAAACACCGGAAAGGGGCCGAATAGGGGAAAATGTAAAACTGTTTTGGGAAAAAAGTGAAGCGTGGCCAAGGGGGCTAACGTTTGGGACCCCGGCCCTCGTCCCAAAAACATGCAGGGGTTAAACCCTCCGGTGGCCGGGGAAAACGTGGGGTCAGATGTGGTGGGCCATCCTGCCCCCCACCCAAAAAAAAAATTTAAACAGCAGCGCCCCGTGGCACGCATGCCATTGCGCCAGTCCAAAGGGTCCACCCCCCTCTGCAGAAGAACTGTTTCCTTTTTACATCATCTCCCGGCCAAATCCCCTGCCCCTCGCTACTCAAGGGGGGCCAAACAGCGTTTTAGCGAAGCGATTGGGAAAGAGAAACAAATGCTTTCCCCCCCATCCTTAAAGGGGCAGAAACTTACCTTACTCCTATCCCAAATTTTTTGGGAGCTTTCCGTCCCTCCCTTTCCAAATTTGGGGGGGGCTCCCGCACCGTTCAGAGAACAAAAGGCTTGTTTCCCAGCCGAGGTTGGAAGTTCCAAGCAGTAATTTCTTTTCCCAAAAAGGGAGTACCAGGGACTTCCAAAAATATTTTAGAACAAAGGGGGGCCAGTCCATGACTTAAATTTGGTTTTTTTACAAGGTGCACGGCAGCGCTGACCGGGCGGAGCTGTAACTAGGTCAAAGGGGCCCTTAAAATTCCCCCTTTTTCGGCCCCCCGGGGGAAAAGTGGGTTCCGGGCCCCGAAAAAACCCCAAACCCCTAACTTGGACAGGGGACGCCCCCTTTTTTCCCCCCCTTTTTCCAAATTTCTTCCCTTCGCCAAGTCCGCCTCCTCCTCCCCACCCCCACCACCCCCCTCCAACCTCCACAAGTAAATGCTCCCTCATACCACATGTGTAGGGCACACGGGGTCACGCAGTTCTAAACCGGCTTGCCTCGGCGAACGAAAATACACATTGGGGGGAAAATGCTCCGCGTCCCTGCACCCAAAAAATCGATGGTGGCTTTCTCCGCGCCCAAATGCAAAAACGAAACCATTGGGGACGGGCAAAGGGGGGAACAAGGTTTTCCCCCCTGCACCCAAAGAGGGGGGGGTCCATTCGCCTGCAAGGCCATGTTTTTTAATCGGGTTTTGAAAAAAAGGTTCCCCGAAGTCTTCCCCCCGATCTTCAGGAAAAACTGAAAATGGCCAGGAAAATGTGCTGCACTTCATCCATTCCTACAAACCAGGAAAAACCCCCCTCAGTTTTCAACGGGGAGAACGGCCCTCCCCAACACACCTGATATGGATGTTTTTCCAAACCCGGGTTTGGGAAATTCCCGCCTGCACAGTTGGACCGACTGTATTAAAAGAAAAGGCCATTAAAGATTTTTTTTAAAGATCCAGGGACAGGAGAAATCCCCTGTGTTAATTTAATTGCCAGTGGCCTTTATGCGTGACACCTGCCCCTTTTTTGAGACCATTCGGGAGGGCCCCGTTAAATTTTTCAGTCGCCAGGACTAAAGGGATGGGAAAAAACATCAATTTCCAAATGCTTCATGTCCGGGGAACAAAATTCTTTAAAAATCTGTCTTGGGGAGGGGGGCTGGAGAAGTGGCAACAAAATCTCGCGGCCACATGAGTCCAGTGGGGACCCGAAAAGGAGGAAAGGGGGATGGAAGGGGGACATTGGGGCAAAGCATTGTCCCGGTGAAATGAGTGGATTTTTTTACCCGGTTACAAGATAGGGGGAGCAGGAAACAGCTGGAAAAGGTAAACCCGGGGATTAGGGGAAAACGGGCGATGACCCGCAACACCGTGGGAATTTTAAAATGGAGATGGAGGCAGGGAGCCCCCCGATCATTATGCAGAAGGCCCCCCAGCAAGCCTTTATTTGCCCCGGCTATTTACAGCCGAAATCCCTCAAACCCCGGGAAAGGGTGACTTCTGGCTCTCCACCCCCATTGGGGCCCCCGCTACCGGGGCCAAAAAAGGGAGCCATTTTCCCCCTTTGAGAGGGGGGAAAACTCAAATACTATAAAGGAAAAACCTCCGTAGTCAGTTGGCCGCTGCCTATGTGCGGCATCGTCCCTCCTTTTGACCCGGTCTAACCGTGTTCTTCCCGTGCCCCCGTACTACTGCCGGGGGCTTTCTGGGGGAAGGTGGGGGCGGCGGAGAGTACCCCCCTCCATCAGCATAACCTAAATTCCAAAAGCAGCTTCCTTTACCCGCCCCGGAGGAGGGCATCGCCACAGCACAGCACAGGACCGGAGGGAGAACCCTGAAACCCAAAAGGTTTTTGGCCTACTTGGACAGCAAAACCCGCACCCCAGTTTAGGGGATCCGCTGGACTACTTGGGGGGCCAAAAATGATGTTGGCCGCAACTTGCCGAGTTTGCAGTGGGAACTGTCCGCCCCCCATTGTGTGGCTCAGAAACGGGGGTTCAGTTTCGGGGGGGGCCAAAGATACCCCCCCAAGGGGAACCCCTTGTCCACAGGAAAAAGAGGGAACGACTGACCCCCTTTGTCCCCAAAAGAAAAACAGGGGTTTGGGGTCGGCCATGTATTTTCCCCCCCCACCAAAGCCTTTTGGCGTTTAGAAAAACATCAACCCTGACGCCCACCCAAACTGTGAGAAATGATTTTGGGTTTTAAAAAAACCTGCCTCACCACTATTTTGATGCCGCCACCTTCCTGAAAACCACACATCTGCTGACAGTTTTTCCATTTTTCCCCCCAACCATCTTTTCCCGGGGCTGGTATTTCCACCCACCTCCAAAAATCTTTCATTGTTTCCACTGCCCGAAACCCCATGCCCGCTGTTGTTTTCTGGTGCCATGACATCCCACTGTGGGCATTGTTTCCACTCCCCTGAAACCCCAGGTGTTGCTCCTGAAAAACCCTCACCTCCAAATCTCTGTCCCTTGTCCACCTGTGGCTTTTCTCCAGTTTTTTTGCCACCTCCCGAATATGATTTTGCCACTGCGACCTCAAGCGCTGCTGGGCTGCTGCCCTACCTAAAACACTGTGTCATTGGCCACTCTGGGGGCCTACTCCATTTTTGCCCCCCCCCCGAATGTCAATTTTTCCCCCTGCTGACCTCTTGCTGCTGCCGCCGTCACCTCCACTCTCTTTCATTGTGCACTTTGACCTACTACTGTTTGCCACCTCCCCGAATGCCCTTGTTTCCACTGAAAAAAAGGCCCCAAAAAAGGGTGGGGGAATTTAAGACAGTGGGTCTGGGGTGCCCCACATGTGACCTTTGAGGCAAAAAATGCGCCCATGGCTGGAAGGACAGACCGTGGTGTGGCTCTTAACAGCCTTCTCTAAGTCACATTTTCTACCCAAAAAAAGCACTGGGCTTTTAGAAAGTCAGGTTTTTAAAAAACCAAAAACCCCAAAACCATGCAACCATTGCTGCCATGTGGAAGGCACTCTTAACTGTTTTTTGGGGATGAATCCACCTTTCAGATCCCCCAAAACCCATACAATTTTCTTAACCCCGGGGGGGAATTTTTATCTTTCCCGCAAGAAAAAATTAAAAAGAGATAGGGAGCCCCAAAAAAAAAAAGTTTTCCGGGCCCATCCTCCCAATTTTTTAAAAAACCAACCCCAAAACTGAGCCGAAGGCTGAACCTCATTAAAGTCAATGGGAGATGATGTTCATAGTTTTTATACTAACACAGGTGAGGAAAAGCCACAATTACCTTCCATAAGAGTAAAATGGATACGTTGAACAACTTAGTGATGACAATTTGGTTCTAAGAGTCACAGAAAAAAAATTAACAGACTAAAATCATTCATTCCTTTCAATGACTAACTGAAAAGATGAGGACTGCGTAGCTATATGAGGTGCAGAGGTAGCAGCTGTTATGGGGTCCCTTTGACACATAAGAAGACACCGGAATTGGCAATGACACATGGTAACTGTCAGGAGCCCCCTATCACTTTTTTTCACCAGAGCCCAAGAACATGTCATATATGTGGTGGCAGCAAGAACATCCCAACGGCGAACATGGAGGTTCAGCTGGCAGGGCCGTAGTTATAGGGGGTGCAGTGGTAGCTAGGGCTGTCATCAATCATCTATTCACTGTTTCAGGGCCCCATACAGCTAAATCAAATGGGGCCCCCACCTATTGCTAGTTCCTATTTTTTAACTTGGCCCCTTTTTGATTAGGGCCCCAGAGAGGAATACTTCCCGCACTGCCCAATTGGCAACCCAGCCAGTTACCATGTGCCCTTTCCAATACCGGTGTCTTCTTATGTGTCAACAGAAGTGTAACTTGAACTTCTTGGGCCCTGGTGCAATAAGTGAAATGGGGCTCCTGACAGTTACCATGTGCCTCAACCTCAAACATTCACACTCCAAATTCCACTATAGTGAAGATCAAAGAGGTGTCGAAGGACACCAGAAATAAAATTGTAGCCCTACACCAGGCTAGAATAGAACATTGACTATCACTGTCTTTTACAGCAGCATGACCCCAAAACCAGCAAAAAGGACCTTTTGGACACTCAATAAAAATTGCAGCAAACAACCAGTATGTGAAAGCAATTAGTTTGTATAGCAGATTTGCTAATGCTGTCTTCTGGAATAGCTGTGCCCCCAAAACAGCAGAAATGAACTTTTGGGCACTCAGAATAAAGATGGAAAAGGTGTAGCTAACAATATAAAAAACCCTAACTCTTGTTTTCAATGATTCACTAAGCTTGCTGTAAACTCTCCCTCCTCCCCTAACTAACCTACCTAGCTGCTACCACCAGGGGTGCCCATACGGCAGTATGGGCAGTACTTCTTTCACTAGTTACTAGTCGTGACATCGGCAAATGAACCCAACCACATTGTGTCATCAAAGAGCTCTTCAGATTATGGATTATATGGAGCGGTCTGTACATTGGTTGACATTTGGGCTGTGTTTGCTTCCGGTTGTACTGATGATGGTGATGATGATGATGACATTTGTGTCTGTGACTGAGAATACAAGGAGGTAAAACCGCTCAATGTAGGTTGCGTTAACCACTAAAGAACAGATTGGCAACACTCTTCAGTATTTAGATGCACAGGCAGCCGACCAAGTAATGACAGGCCTGACGATCCTGCAACTAACGATGTGCTTGCTTGTGTGTTGTCCGGAGCACTGGAAGGAGTGCCTTGTCTCCTACCTTTAGTTTCACGTCCTATGCCCCTCCTTGCTCACTTACCACACTAGTTCGCTCCATGTTCAAAAATATAAATATTAAAAAGGTCAAGATTTGTTCACAGTCACTTATTGAAGCACTGTTCTCCAAAGACAGCAAATCACAAGTGTTCTTAAATGCCTATACTTTGCAACTGGCAAATAGGATTATATACATAATTTATTCAATGGAATATCTGTGAAATGGGGTCTTATGAATGAACCCTGACAGCAAATCAATAGTGTTCTTAAATGCCTATACTTTGCAACTGGCAAATAGGAGTAGAAATAAAATTCTTTTATATGGAATATCTATTAACGCTGTCTTATGGAAGAACCCTGGCAGCAACACTTGCATTTCTTTCTATGACAGATTTGCTGATGGTGTCTTCTGCAGTGGCTGGACCCCGAAAACAGGAGAAATGAACTTTTGGGCACTCTGAAATTAGATGGGAAAAGTGCAGCCAGATATACAAAACTATACAAACTATACAAAAGCTATACAAAACTCCCTAACGCCCTAACTATTGATGTGTATTATTCCCTAAGTAAGCACCCCCCCCCCCTCCTGACTAATCTAACTAGCAGCTTTGCCTGTGTAAGAAAATGGTGTTTCTGCCTGCTGGCAAACAAGCCCACAGAAGCAGCAGCGTGTTCAGTACAGAGAGAAAGGTCAAAATGGCATTCAATAGGAAATACAGTGACATACACATAAGACGGTCATGTGATTTTAGCAGCCAATGAGATCCCTACACCCTCAGGGGTTACGTTTTTGATTCCACTCTGTGCTCTGCACTGATTGTCTGGCCGGCAAAACTGAAAAAAGCAGCTGAAAGTGAAAGTAAAAATAACGCCAACACATGTCCCAATCCCGAATGTAACTGAACTTGCAGTAAAAAATGGGGTTCGTGTTAGGAAAATTTGTAAAATTCGACTCGAACAAACCATTTTTCCAAACAGTTCGCTCAACACTAAAAATGACAAGTTACATGGCTATAAATATCCGACATTGGTGGTAAGAGTGTGACCAAGACTTCCAAGTATTACCCTTGACACCTACTGTAATAACACAGACTTAATCCCAATTGAGCATCTGTGTTGGCTCTATCGATTCTTCCCAACAAACCCTCCAGTGACCTGTGGGATGTAGTCAGCATGGCTGTAAATACCTTTGACAACCTACCGGGACCTTATTGAGTCACTCTTTGTAAGTATACCTGCTGTCTATGCTGCACACAGCTGTTAATTTTGATATTTACTTATGGTATTCTTAATGTAGCTCAAATGTGTATGCAACCTTTTTGTAGTTTCAGTTTCTTAATTGACTGTTCGACACTGGTCTTTATTGCTAGTTGACTCTTGTTCTGTCTATGTTCACTTCTTCCCTAAACATAACTCTGTTGATTGTCGCCTATGCAATAAGTATTCACTTATTTACTGAATCCAAAATTAATTATACTCATTAATGGCATGGTCCCTATTTTAGAATTCTTCTACTCATACAAATAATGCTGTTGAATAAACCAGTTCATCACAATTTCTGTGGCACCCAAGTTTTCCTGCAGACAAGATTTGGGTTTTTTTCTTTGCATTATTTGACCACAAAAGAAGTTTTATATCAGAGATTTGATTTCAAAATTTTGTTCTCCTTAAAGTCCATCACTGATTAATATTTCAGACAGAGCAATTAGGATATTGGAAATCTTGTTTAATCCAAACCAAAAGTCTGCAAGTTAAAGAAGCCTACCCGAGGCAACATATAAAGTGCTAGACCAAATTCAGAAAATGGAAAAGCAAAAATGAATGAAAAATATGCATAATATTTTAATAATGTATTTAGAATAATGTATTTTTAAATAATTCAATTAAATGTATATGTAGAACAAGAATTATGTTACAAGAAAAGTAAGAAACATAAATTACCCTAAAACATCTTAAAATCATAACTCTGTGTAAAATTGGTAAATGGTTTAGAAGCCCCAAAATGTCACCCAACATAATGCAGAATGAAGACAAAGAAAATGAAGCAGATATTAATACAGATAAAGCAAGTCCTTCCTTGTAACAGTCAAAAAGAGCTGCTGGAAGCTGGAAATCACTTTCTACGATGAGGACAAGAGCTTCTTTGGGTCAATG